>NW_024121321.1:1173770-1247484 GCF_016745375.1 Pimephales promelas | reverse complement strand
TTCTGTAATTCAATGTCAGGCCGGCTGCATAGATTAGGTGAGCCAGAACTGGGAACACTTTCTATAAGACCTGATGTACTCATTTCATAAGACTGGTCAATTGTAATGATGAGACTCCTCTCTAAATGTAAACACTCTTACTGTGCACTTTTTATTTTTTTTTATTCACGTTTTAGAACTTTGAAATGGGTTCCAAGGTGCATTTTTCATCGTGCAAAGTTTGCACTCTTCAAAGCTGCAAAACTCTGTCGTGCAAATGAATGGCCAGAATGCATCAAGTTCTGTTTTCAGTTCAAACGCTTTCATCCAAGCGGCCCCTAATTTATTAACTAATGATCTTTGCAATGGAAGTGAATCATGCTGAACCATAATTTTAACATGGTTTTGGCTTTACAGCAGCTCTAGAATACTTTCATTTCCGGTCACTGTAAATCTGCTTTGAAACTAACCTGTGTTAAAAGTTCTATATAATGAAGTTGAGTTGACTAGAGCTCAATACTGATCCATTCTTTTCGGTCTGCAGGAAACATTCTTTCTGAAGACGTTACTCTGACGTTTCCAAAAAACGTTGTTCAAGGATCTGTCAGATGCTCAGTTTCGGTCCTTGGTAAAATGTGTCATTCAGTAGAAGCTGCTGGGTAATATTAGCACTATGTTTCTGATGTGGGTTTTATGCTTGACCTTTTGTAGGGGACATAATGGGTCGTGCACTGAAGAATCTGGATCGGTTATTACAGATGCCGTATGGCTGTGGAGAACAGAACATGATCGTTCTTGCTCCCAACATTTACATCCTACTGTACCTTGAAGTAACGGGACAACTAACCGCACCCATCCGAGAGACTGCCACAGGCTTCCTTAAAAGTGGTATGGAAAATCTACTTTATATGTGGGAGACTAAATTCCAAGAAAGTTTAGTCCTTCTCTTCCCTTTGGAGTGCCAGACTGTCTAAATTCCTGAACGTTTTACATGTGGATTTTGACTTATTAGGATACCAAAGACAACTGAACTACAGACACAACGATGGTTCATACAGCACCTTTGGTAATGATGAATCAAATACATGGTGAGTTTCACACTGTTCTTCTGTTGTGTGTAATCTGTGGCACCAATTTTTTTTTTAAGTTCAGTTTGTGACCTCTTTTCCTTGGCCAGGTTGACCGCCTTTGTCATGAGGTCTTTTGGTCTAGCGAGGCAGTTTATCTTCATTGATCCACATGTCCTGCAGAGTGCAAAGGATTGGTTGATCAGCAAACAGGGTTCAGATGGTTGTTTCATTCAGCAGGGAACTCTGTACCATAGTGAAATGAAGGTGCATCTAATGTTTGTGAAACTATGCTAATGGCCAACTGACATGGTGTGTGACCTTTCTTAATGATTTGTGTTTGTATGGTTTTAGGGTGGAGTTGGTGATGGTGTGACCATGACTGCCTACATTGTTGCATCACTGCTTGAACTAGGTGTCCCCACCATGGTAAAAACATCTGCTGTAGTTCTGAGTTCCTTAAGCATCCAGATGACCTTCCTGTTCAGGCTGTCTAATGTTTGATTGGTGTATCAGGATCCGGTAATTACCAATGGTCTGTCATGCTTGAGGCCTGTCGTTGGGAACCTGGTAAACACTTATGTAACTGCTCTGCTCGCCTACACCTTCAGTCTGGCTGGAGAGACCACCACTCGATCACAGCTTTTAACTTCCTTGGACAACCTTGCCATTTCTAATGGTGAGATGTATATATACCAGCCTCTTGTTGTTCATCAGGGTCATTGGCTTTAACTCCCCTCTCCCTCTTTATCTAAGGTACTAATCTCCATTGGTCTCAGACGACATCTGGTGATACTCTGGCGGTGGAGATCAGCTCTTACGTGCTGCTTGCGGTTCTCGCTGTTCAGCCACTCACAACAGCTGATCTGGGCTATGCTAACCGCATTGTCAACTGGCTCGTGACCCAGCAGAATCCCTATGGAGGCTTCTCATCCACCCAGGTGCCTGTGACTACCAGACATGAGTACAATCATTTAAGGATTTTTAATCTTGCTTGTGCTTGTTTTTAGGACACAGTGGTGGCTCTTCATGCCCTCTCTGTGTACGCTGCTCAAGTGTTCAGCTTGGACGGCTCCAGCTCTGTTACCGTACAGTCCTCAGGAGGTGACTCTTATAGCTTCAAAGTGAATCGGGACAACAGGCTGCTGTATCAGGAGAAGCGGCTGAAGAACGTTCCTGGCAAATATACTGTTAAAGTGTCAGGATCCACTTGTGTGTCTGTGCAGGTCCGTATCTTCACCCTATGATTCTGTTGTGCATGTCCAAATCTTACTGTGCTTTGTTTGCTATGCACTTATGCTGTAGGTTGCGTGTTTCTACAACATCCCAACACCCGTTAAATCTGCCAAAACGTTGAGTGTCAAAGCAAATGTGAATGGAGACTGCCAACAACTCGGCGCCAATCTCATGTTAAACTTCACAGTGAAGTAAGAACGGCTCTGAATTTGTGTCCTGAAACCAGCTAATGTTTAACAAAGGGAAGCCGTGTTCTTGATCCTGTTGACTAAACCTCAATTTTTCCCTCACCACCCTCATTCAGATACGATGGTGTAAAAGCAAGCACTAACATGGTTGTGGTTGATATTAAGCTCCTGTCGGGGTTCACGGCAGATAAGTCACTGGTTCGTATGTGTTAAAGATTTAGAAAGTCCTAAGATGCTTGATGCTCCATCAGTTGTAATTGTCAAACAATGGTCTCTTCCCCTCAGCTTGAATTATTTGACCCGATAATTGAGCGAGTTGATATTGAAGATGATCATGTCCTGGTGTATCTAAAAGAGGTGAGACTGTGTACTTGGGTATATTACTAGCTGCCATCTTCTTGAGAGCTGTGTGCATCTCTGCTGTTCATCCTTTGGTCTCGCAGGTTCCCAAAGGCGTCCCCATGAGTTACACTCTGCAGCTGAATCAGGTTCTTAAAGTGAACAATCTCAAGCCAGCGGTCATACATGTGTATGACTACTATCAGACAAGTATGCTTTCTTCCTAATCATTAATTTCTCTGGCTAAACTCGGTAAATATAATACAAGTCATTCTGTTCCCCTTCAGGTGATTCATTTGAGACCACCTACACGTCCCCCTGTCCATGATCTGATTGACTCATGACTTAAATAAAACCGCTTTTATTCAATCAGTTCTCTTGTTGCCAGTTTTGTTTGTTCATGAGTTAATATTCATCCTGTGATTACAAATGCTTGTAACATGATGGAAATAGTTAAATAAAAAAATAAAATGCGGCTTTATTTTGCTTGCAAGCATCCATTCATCAAGGACTGTTGCAGATGTAAATAACCTACAACCATGGCAATTTTACTTCTAAATGAAGGCATTCCATTACGCAGTAGACTAAGATCCAATGTCGACAGTTTTACTATAAAAAAGAAAGCATTAGCTTAACCTTAATTCATCTTGTTCATTAAACAAAAGTTTTATACAGACTACGCATGCTTTCTACTTTAATTTCTGTACCTGAAAATTGTTATGTTTCACTATTTAAGCCAGGGCAATAAAAATGAATAACTCTAGTGTCTTATTACAACTAACATTACAAAATGATGTTTAAACTTGCTCTGCTCTTACATGGATGATACTCTGCAGAGTTGTCTGTTTTTATGGTCTTAGTTCTTAATGCCAAACATGTGCTTAGATGAGCTAATGTAGGAAAAAGAAAAATTTAATGTATTAAGTTTTACATTAAATGTAAAAAATTAATTATATATATATGCATATCCTCAATCTATCTTATGCTTGTGAATATGAAATATATGGGCCTTTACTAAAATAAAATGCATGTGAAATTGAAGCAATTCAATTGGAGGTGACTAACACTTCATACACTCATAACAATACTAGGTTAGCTATGGTTATTACATGATATGTTTGGACTGAAAATAAAACTGTTTGTATACTGTGGGCTACACTGAAAAAGTGTATTGTTGATTTTTCACTTGTTCCAAGAAAGAAACCATGTTAAACATGATTTTTTTTTTAATTTAAATTGAGATGTTTTCACTTTTTTCCAAGTAGCAAAGTTGCATTCAAATGTCATGTTTTTGACATTTTTAAATCCCACATAGCAAGCAACCATCAAATCAATGTTAATGGGTCAACATAAGTAATTTCATTTTACAAAGTCATCATTTTTTGAATGACATTTGGTTGTGTGTGTGTATGACCTAATATGTGCTAATGACTCTTTTTTTTGTTCTCCACAAAAATAAATGGATTGGCTAAAGGAGATGTCTTATAATAATAATAATAATATTTTTTATATATATATATATAAATAATTTGAAATTTATAAATGACGAGACACCAAATAGGGTATTTATCTGCACTGATGACGGCAGCGATGATGAAGTATCGGCAACGGGTTGTTTTAGCACTTTATCCTCAGGCAATGGAAAAGTCTAGCCATGCCAGACCTACATCAAGATGTTAGGTTTGGGAATTCATCATTGATGGGGCTCAATCCGAGGGGCGGGATAAACGGTAGAAGGTCTCCGACCATCGCAACTCTGTCCTCATTATGTTAAGCCCACCCGCCGACTCTATACAAGATGTGATTGGCCCGTCCTAAGTTGGGTTTTTACAGCTAAAACGTCTAATGAGAGTTGCTAGACCACACTGGCAGCGAAATGATTTTTGCTGCCGCTAGAGTGTGTCTAGATTTCTAGGCTAGGAAAAGTCTTGAGGGTGGAGCAATTCAAAAGGATTAAATAATTTCTTTATTTCTTTATTTCCGAGGATAGCTACCTGAGATGAACCATCTCATTTTCGAGGGTGTCCCTACAGTACAAATAAACCAACATCATAATAGAAAATCATAATTAAAAGAAATAAAACACAGGAACAAACATTTAAATACATTCATATACATATACATATATATATATACAGTACTGTGCAGAAGTCTTAGGTCGTTTTCTGTGATAAAAAACGGGGTTTTCGTGTAAACGAGGGCAAAACGCAGAGAAATATCTGTGTTTTCCCATCGTGTAAACGGGGCCTGAATCAATACCAGATAGAACTCCTAATTAGCAGACTAAATTAATTCCAGGTGATGGTTAATCAATTAAATTAACTAAACGAACGTGTTTTCTGACAATTGAGAGTTTAAATATCCCTTGCCTTCAGTGCAGATGATTGAGAGAAGCAGCCACTACAAACAGTGGTAGACTATCACAAGAGAAGTCCTCTGAAAAACACTTTTGATTTGGGTTTGGTTTTGGATGATTTTTCCTCATGGCTGTGAGGGAGACTAGTTTTTGGAAAGGGTTCATTTTAGCCCTTTTCCTCTTTGCTGTTGATGGACAGAAACCAGGGCCGTAAGTGCTGTTATGTGGGGATTAACTCAACTTTATAGATGGTGACAATGAGCTTTGTGGACTTATTGAAGCATTGCAAAAGAGCACTACTCTTCATTTGATGTTATCCAGTGATAAAATGGATGTTTTGTGGTTTCTGAAACTATACTCTTTATATTTTTCCACAGGTTATTCATGGTGACGTTCCCTGCACTGATTGAGTCTGGATCTGAGGCCAAATTATGCATTACTCTTCTGAAACCCCAAGAGAACCTCACAATTACAGTGTCTCTGATGGATGAGAAAAACAAGACGACTCAACTCGTGCAGCGGGCTTCTTCAACGTCATTTCACCGTTGTTTCAGCTTCCAGGTCTTTCATGACTTTTGAGCATTTGTTTATTTTGTTGGTCTGGTTTGGTATCTCCACATGAATTTCTGAGTTTCTCCACAGGCTCCTCGAGTAGATGGAGATTTGGTGCAGAAGCTAAAGGTGGACGTTCAAGGGAAGGTGTTCAGAGCGTCTGAAGAGAGGAAAGTCATGTTTCGACGTTACTTACCTTTGACCTTCATCCAAACAGACAAACCCATCTACAATCCAGGACAAACTGGTGAGCTGTGAATGTCCCTTCGTTTAGAGGTGTAGAAAGTCCAAGACGCTACAAGTTTCGATCATCTTCAAGTGCGTTGATGTAGTTTATTGGTGTCTTTGCAGTGAACTTCAGAGTTGTCACTATGGATACCAGATTTGTGCCTTTTGATCAGATGGTAGGCTCAGATGTTTCAGCATATTGAGTTTTCTAGCCATAAAAAAAACTGCAAATTTAATGCAGATTATTTTATGGCACTATTTTGCACATTTTCAGGCATCAGTGTGTTTTATAAATGTTTAATATTCCTGTCTTTGTCTTTCAGTACAATCTGGTGGTGGTGGAGGTGAGAATTTGCTCTGTTCAAGTCTTTGAATGGAGCCAATGCAGCTTTTTATATATTGCTTTGTTTGTGGTTTTTCCTCTGAGCTGATAATTGTTTTTTTAGGACAATAATAATAACCGGATTGGTCAGTGGACCAACATTTCCTCAGCGGGTTGGATATTGCAGCTTTCTCATGAGTTGAACCCAGAGGCTCGGATGGGCATGTACACACTAAAGGCTTTTATTGGTGAACGCACAATCTCCCATGTTTTTGAGGTGAAAAAATATGGTAAGTCATTGTGTATAAATTGTGAAGCAGTTCAATGACAGATCTGAGGTCTTGATCCAAGTCATTTGGTTTCTGGTTAAGTTTTGCCCAAGTTTGATGTGACCGTAAACACACCACAGACGTACAGTGTTGGAGATGAGGGACTGAAAGTTGAGGCTTGTGCCAAGTAAGTTAAGCTTTATTTTCTTGTCATTTGGTTGGTCCGTTCTTGATCTTGTTGCTTATGATGTTTCTCAGATACACATATGGCCAACCTGTGCTTGGTCAAGCATTGGTGGAAGTGTGCCGTGAGCCGTATCCATATGTTGGGGTTCCTGATTTGACCCGTCGTTGCCTGAATAAAACTGCGAAGGTTTGGCTCCTGTCTTAAAGTGGAAGGTTTTTCTTTTGCTTGTGCTTGACTTCTTGACTTAAATGTGATTTTTCTCCTTTGTTCTGCTACCAGATGAATGACACTGGCTGTGCATCCCTTGCCATTGATACATCCGTGTTTTTCAACACTAAATTTGAAACTAATATGCAAGATACCTTTCTTGTAAATGTGAACGTCACTGAGGTGGGAACAGGTGAGCTATTGGCAATTTAAGCCGAACCCATGGAAATTTAAAGTTTTTATTTTACTCACTGTATCCCTCCAACACTCTCCACCCCACCCCCCAGATGTAGTGATGTCAAAATCTGCAACAGTGTCCATTACGTTTGAAGTTGGCAAAGTCATGTTAGTGGACCTCCCAGATTACTTTGAAGCAGGATCAATGATTAATGGAAAGGCAAGTAAATGTATTTTCCTTGTTGCAGAAGCCTTCACATTTCTTAACCTTGATCATTCCCAACAGATATCGGTGTCTCGTTTCAATGGTACTCCAATTGCAAACAAAGTGGTTTATCTCCTGGATGGCAACAGCTGGCCCAATAAACTGCTGCAGAATATGACCACAAACCAGAAAGGACTGGCCACATTCTCACTCAACACTGCCAATCTTCCTAAAGCTGCTCTTAATCTTGTGGTACGATTTACTCTGTTTTGTGAAATGTGGACTTCTCCCAATCTTTTGCATGAAACTAATTCCTTTCATTCCCCAGGCAAGTGTGACTCCAGAGGTTGTTTATGGTTACAAATCGCCGTACTTCACTACAGATTCAAGGGTTATTCAGCTTCTCCAATCTGCTTCTCCTGACACCCCATCATTTAGTGAACTGACTATAGTGAAGCTCCAGCAGCCGCTCAAATGTGGTGCTGTTGTTCCAGTGACCGTGAAGTATTCTTTTGTTGGAGAGGCTGGTGATTACAGCACTGACATCGTCTATATGGTGATTGAACTTAAATTTATTTGTATTTTCCCCACTGTCCATTTGTTTAACTTTATGCATTAATTTATCTTAGGTCATGTCCAGAGGAGTGAACGTTCTCCATGGATTTCAGACAGTCACAGCGACAGCTTCTACAGTCATGAGTGGCTCGGTGTCGTTCCAACTGTCTGTCAGTGTCGATATGGCTCCAGTAGTGCAGATTCTGGTCTACTGCGTTCTGCCAAGTGAGAATGTGGTTGTTGGTAGTGCATCATTTGACACAGAAACGTGTTTCCAAAACCAGGTATGATGTCACCATTCTTCACAAAGAAAAAACCCAGTGCACATGTCCTACAGTGTGTTCGTTCTTGTTCCAGGCGTCTCTACGGTTCTCTCCTGCTAAGGCTGTTCCTGCTGAGGAGAATGTTCTGACGGTCTCTGCTCAAGCAGGATCTCTGTGTGGCATCAGTGCTGTAGACCAGAGCATCCGGATCATGGAGCCAGGAAGACGTCTGAGTGCTGAAATGGTACCCTGTGCCTAAATTAGACTTATTTTGTAGCAAATTTTCTTATGAAAAATATTAATTCTGAATATTTGGATTAGTTAATATAATTAACTTGATATGCTAATTTAATATTTGGAAATTGACCCCTTTTTCCCATGAACACATTAATATCTCGCCCATATGAATAACTGTCCTTGTGCAATGGGCTCTATGCACGGCGTTATTTCCGGTGAAGGATTAAGGATGCTCTAACTTCCGCCGATCATAGTCCAATGCAATACCGAGAATTTATATTGAATTTTATACTCCATGGTTATACTAATGAAACGTTAGTCACAAAAACAGATAAAACAGACACCCCTCGTTGTGTTTATGCTTCTTTTAAAAATTATATTAAATAAACATAACTATATATAAAATTACATCTAAACGTATGTACGTTTCGTTTCAAAGACGGGAGGACAGTAAATATTGAAGACTCTGCCATAATCCCGTTTTCTCCGGTTTTCCTCCGCTTTAATCTACACAACCGGAAATGGACGAGCATCCTTGCGTCAAATGCGGAACTTATGCGTGCATATAGCCCATTTGAGGCTCCAGTTGATCTTTGTTTTGAGACACTGAACCAGTGGGAGTCAGAATCTTTGAATGAGAGAAGGCCACAGCCTGGCACAAGCTTTGGGGTCCTTAAAACATCTGGTTTGGAATCTTCACGCTTTGAAATAGGAACTTCATAGTCCCTTTCTGAGAAATCCTGATGTGAAGATATCATCCTCTTTGTTCCCTTGTGAGGGAATTCATTACGATCCTTTGTTCTAGGCAGGCTATTGAACACATGATTTGATTGTGATTCATTTATATAAGAATCGTGATTTCTGAAACACCTTAAGCAAAATTTAAGATGACAAATGGGGGATGAAGATTATGGAATTTAAAGGGTATATTTCTCCTCTGATAAGACTTATGACCCAGAGGAAATTTGCAGTCCTATAACCGTTAGCTTCATTTGGGATGTTAGTTTTGGAGGATGTGTCGGACCTTTGGGCATGAGTTTGCTGGATTATTCATTTAATATAATGAATTTGTCTGGTCCAGATGGTACACCTTTTTAGAACTTAACAAGTGGCTTTCTAATCAGATGTGCCACTAGAACAATTACTTGCTTTCTCCATGTTCTCAGGTGTTCAACTTGCTCCCAATTCGATCACTATCTGAATATCCATATGAAGTTGAGGATGAACAGGAGTGCCTAAATGTTCGACCCCGTCGGGCCATTCCTACAGACCAAGCCTACGAAACCTTCAAGGTATAAAACTGTCCATTGTCCTGTTTACTGGAATAACCTTCATCTTCAAATGTTTTTCTCTTGCTCTGACAGAGCATGGGGATGAAAGTTGCCACAAATTTGCCTATCAGAGTCCCTCAGTGTGTGCTGTACAGAGGCCTGAATTATTATCGTAACTTCTATTATGGTATGTCTGTTTCTTGCTCTCATATTGCCACGTGACTTGATGGATCCCTTAGGTTTATTTTAGTTGGTAGCTTCTGTGAGGTGAAACTGCAAACCATTTGGAAAAACTTTAATCTTTTGCTTTGTAAATGGCAAATTTAATAAGACGATTATACACCATGTAAAGTCACAACTAATCAACATTTCTTTCTACAACTGGCCTAACATGCACATTTGACACTGTATGAACCCTGGTTATTCTGCAGACACTAGGACTGTTTGTAGTAAAATTGCTGGTTTCTTTCAGTAGAGCATTATCGTCAACCTGTAGCCATGGCTATGGCTGGAATGGCTCCAGAAGTAGCAAGTGTTGGAGGTGACACTTCCTCTTCTGATGTAACTGTCAGGACTTACTTTCCAGAAACCTGGATTTGGCAGCTTGCTCAAGTGGGGTTAGTAAAACCTTTGTTTTCAAACTACTTTCCCACATATTTTGCTTCTCCTGTCCCCCTTCATTTATAGTTGTCCTTTTCTTCAGCGCAACTGGATCCACACGAGTTCCCCTCACTGTTCCTGACACCATCACCACATGGGAGACGGAGGCGTTCTGCCTGTCCTCAAAAGGTTTTGGTCTGGCTCCTCCTGCTCTGCTGACGGTCTTCCAGCCCTTCTTCCTGGAGCTCTCCCTGCCGTACTCCATCATCCGTGGAGAGTCTTTTGATCTGAAGGCCACTATCTTCAGCTATCAGTCCAATTGCATCATGGTCTGTCATGGTTTCTTTATATACTGTAATGGCTCTGTATAGAAGGTCATGTATCTGTGCTCTCTTTTCATTGACAGGTTAAAGTAACTCCAGCTTCATCCATGAACTTCACTCTTAAACCATATTCTGATCCATATTCATCCTGTATTTGTGCCAATGGGAGAAAGACCTTCAAATGGGCTCTCTCTGTGTCTGTTCTCGGTCAGTTTGAACAGTCTGTTAACAAATTTAGTTTTATTTTATTTTTATTTTTGCTTTTTTTTAAAAAAAACTTTTTTTAAAGTTTTATTTTTGCTCACTTTCTGTCTGTTGCTGCAGGTGCCGTCAATGTGACTGTCAATGCTTCAGCTGAACCATCCCAGACTCGATGTGGCGCTGAGGTCGTGACTGTGCCGACAAGAGGACGCATTGATGTAGTCACTCAAAGTCTACTTGTCCTGGTAAGGGTTACCAGCCTTCTGGAGTCTAGTCATGAAGCCCATGGTGCTTTACTGATGTGGTGTTGCATTTACAGCCTGAAGGAGTTGAAAGGACAAACACCCAGAGCTGGTTACTGTGTCCCAAGGGTTTGTTTGCACTTAATGATTCCCCAATACCTTCCTGTATAGCCAAACATTAGCCTAGCACTCAATGCTGATCCATTCTGTTTGGTCTGCAGGAAAAGTTCTTTCTGAAGATGTGACTCTGATGTTTCCAACAAATGTGGTTCAGGGATCAGCCAGATGCTCAGTTTCAGTTCTTGGTAAAACATTTCATGGACTAGAAACTGCCACAAATGTTTGGCAGAATACTTGTTCTGATTTGGGATTTTTATGATTTACATCCTTGTAGGGGACATAATGGGTCGTGCACTGAAGAATCTAGATGGGTTATTGCAGATGCCATCTGGCTGTGGAGAACAGAATATGATCATTCTTGCTCCAAATATTTACATCCTGCTGTACCTGGAAGTCACGGGCCAACTCACCACAGCCATCCGAGCAACTGCCATAGGCTACCTTCAGAATGGTATGGGCAAGGAGATCCGTTTAAAAAAAAAAGTGTTGAATACTAAAACTTGATGACTTGGTCTGACTCCATTCGAAGCCGTCAAGACTACGTTATACACTTCATACCCCTGATTTTATTTTTGAACAGGATACCAAGGACAACTAAACTACAGGCACAGTGATGGTTCATACAGCACATTTGGTTATGATGCGTCCAATACATGGTGAGTTTCATGCTGTTACTCTAGATGTGTAACCTTTTGTCAAATGGTTTGTTAAACTGAATTCCTTCAACCAGGTTGACCGCCTTTGTCATGAGGTCTTTTGGTCTAGCGAAGCGTTTCATCTTCATTGATCCGAATGTCCTTCAGAGTGCAAAGGATTGGCTAATAAGCCAGCAGGGTTCAAACGGTTGTCTCGTGCAACAGGGAACTTTGTACCACAATGACATGAAGGTACATGTGTTGTCAAATATACCTTAACCATAAACCAGTCAAGATTATTTTTAATCTATGTGCTGGTGTTTTAGGGTGGAGTTGGTGATAACGTGACCATGACTGCATACGTTGTTGCATCGCTGCTTGAACTAGGAGTTCCTGCCACAGTAAAAATCTCTCCAGTAGTTTTATGAGCTCCTTGCAAATGGTCTTCTGGCTGTTGTCTGATATCTGCTTTGCTTTCAGGATCCTGTCATTACCAACGCTCTGGCATGCTTGAGGCCCGTTGTTGGGAACCTGGGAAACACTTACACCACAGCTCTGCTGACCTACACCTTCAGTCTGGCTGGAGAGACCACCACTCGATCACAGCTTCTAACAACCTTGAACAACCTTGCCATTTCTGAAGGTAAGATACATCAGCCTCTTGTTTGTTGAAGTTCTTCGTCCTCAACTTTCTCTCATCCTAAGGCACGAAGCTCCATTGGTCTCAGACGACATCTGGTGATACTCTGGCGGTGGAGATCAGCTCTTACGTCCTGCTAGCGGTTCTCGCTGTTCAACCCCTCACAACGGCTGATCTGGGCTATGCTAACCGCATTGTCAATTGGCTCGTGACCCAGCAGAATGCCTATGGAGGCTTCTCATCCACCCAGGTGCCTCTGACTACCAAACATGTGTGCAATAAATTATGAGAAGTTTTTAATCTTGTGCTTGTTTTTAGGACACAGTGGTGGCTCTTCAGGCTCTGTCTGTGTACGCTGCTCAAGTGTTCAGCTTGGACGGCACCAGCACTGTAACCATACAGTCCTCAGTAGTAGGAGGAGACTCTTATAGCTTCAATGTAAACCGGGACAACCGTCTGCTGTATCAGGAGAAGCAGCTGAAGAACGTTCCTGGAAAATATAGTGTTAAAGCATCAGGATCCACTTGTGTGTCTGTGCAGGTATGAGTCTTAACCCCCTCTATTTCTGTTCTTTTGTGTGCATCAATCTGATTAGACTTGTCTGCCTTGCGCTCGTACTGTAGGTTGCGTGTTTCTACAACATCCCGACCCCCGTTAAAGACTCCAAGACACTGACTGTTGAAGCAAAGGTGACTGGAGACTGCCGACCTCTTGGTGCCAATCTTATGTTGAACTTCACGGTGAAGTAAGAACCGTTTTGGCTTTGTGTCCTGAAACCAGCTCTTGTTTGACTTCTTGAAGGATCCAGCATTGATTCTTTTGACCTAAATTTCTTTATTCCACATCACGTCATTCAGATACAACGGTGTAAAAGCAAGCACTAACATGGTTCTAGTTGATATTAAGCTCCTGTCGGGCTTCACAGCAGATACATCACCGGTTCGTATATTTAAGATTTAGTAAGTCCTAAGATGCTTGAAGCTCCTTCTGCTGTAACTGTTTGTAAATAATCTCTTTCCCCCAGCTGGGATCTCCACCCCAGTCGTTTGCCCCGCTAGTGGAACGGGTTGATGCTGAAGATGATCGTGTCCTAGTGTATCTGAAAGAAGTAAGACTGTACACTTGGTATATTCACTAGCTGCCATTTTTCTCATTCATCCATTCTGTCTCGCAGGTTCCCAAAGGCGTCCCCATGAGTTACACTCTGCAGCTGAAACAGGTTTTTGCAGTGAAGAATATCAAGCCAGCAGTCATCAACGTTTATGACTACTATCAGACAAGTACTCTTTCATCCTAATCATTAAATGATCTGGCTGAATTCACTATTGAACATGATCCGATTAATTGCATGTTCCTTTTTCAGGTGATTCGTTTGAGACGACCTACACGTCTCCTTGTCAGTGACTTTGTCTCCTTGTCTGTGACTTTATTCAGTACTGGCTGTAAGATGTTTGCTTAATAAAACTGCTTTCATTCAATCAGTTCTTTTGTTCCTCATCTGTGAAGATTTGAAGCAGGTTTATCTTCAGTGTTAATGAATTTTTGTCCTGTAACTTCAAATCCTTTCTTGGGCAGTGGCTTGTTGAAAGTGTGACCTTACGCTGCAATTTTTTTATTTTTAAAACGTGCCATGGTTGGAAAGTTTGTTTAATCAACTATTTTATGGAGGCATTTAGTTAGACAAATATCCAATGTAGTAATAAACCAAAAAGCAAATGGACAACCAGAATAGTTCAGTCATTATTCAGTGCTGTTGAATTGTGATTATATTAATAGTTGCTGTGGAGTACATGATGCCAATACTAGACTGATTAGCACAATAGAATGTACTGATTGTGCTAATCTGTGTTGTAAAGTTACTTGAAAATAGTAATTAGTTACTGACTACTTTTCCAAGAAAGTAATCTAGTTACTTTACTGTTTACTTATTTTCAAAAGTAATTAGTTACTTTAAGTTACTTTTCAAAAACATGATGCACAACCTGAATACGCTAAAACAACAGACCTTTCTGCCTATTTCTTTTCTTTCTGGATATTCCACCTCCATCTAAAATGTAATCAAATGAAATATTCTCCTTTTTAAACTTGTTTGTTCAGTTTTTCAATATTTTAACTTTATGCACATTGCATCAAGCAAATTTAATTAAATGCCTTAACACTTTAAAGAGACATGAATCTGACATTAATTTTTAAGTCCGTTGTTCATCAACATCTAGTTTATCATCCACTTCTACTCTTCCAGTCAAATGCATTATACACTTTTATGTACACTTTCTTTTCTTCTCTCGAGATATGTTGGCTCTTAGAAGTCACTAAAGAGAGAGATCTTTTTTGTCACCTTTACTTATTGTATTTGCTTCATGTATTTATTGATTAAACTCTTTACTCATTTTATCAATTTTGTCCTTTTTTCCTACTGATTCTGTTTGAATCAAGAACACTTTTATTTCTGGAAGCCACAAAGCATTGTTTGCTTATTGCACTTTTGACTTCATGTTTTAAATATCTAAAACATTTAAAACATGAAATGGATCTGCTGATGATCCTGAATGGCTTGTTGAGTGAGTGTTGATAGTCTGAGGCTCTTCGAGATTAATAGACCTGCTAAAAACAAACATGACAATAGATCCAGTTTTCACCTAATTTATTATGCTGATGTCTTCACATGTCCTGTAAATGGCCAGTTAAAGCTAATCTCAAAAGAGCCCATAAAGGGAGATGGTGGAAAATATTTGGGAGGGAAAAAGTAAAACTTTTGCATTCCCTCTCAAAACTTTTACGTTCCTTCGCAAAACCTATTCCGAGCTCGGACAAAGACGCCATGTTCAATGTCCCGCTGGAAATGTTTCAGAGATCCGTATGTCAACATTTATGGAGTTCCGTAAAGTTGCCAATATATTCACAGATCTGAAGTTCCAAGATCAATAACTCTTGAGCTAAATTTTGTTCAAACACAAATGCCAGCTATTTCCAAATTATCTCTATGAGCAGTGGAGAGTTCTTTTGAACCGGCTCTTTTTAGTGAATCGGTCGAACCAGTACACTAAATCGAACTGAATTGTTCGAAACAGTTCGCGTCTTGCGTCAGTGCTGATCCACAAGTTACTAAAGTTACTCACATTCAGACATGCCTGACAGTCCCTCCGAATCGAAATAAATCAATATCCTGAATTATATTTTACTCCAGTAACTCCAACAGTTCACTGAACCGAGACATGGTGCCACTGTTGAGAGAACTGATGAGCACGAGCAGCTGATACTGCGCATAGATACTGCATAGCCTACTACCGAACGCACAGGGACAGCGGTTCTCGAATCACTAGTATAGAACCGAGAACTGTTTCGACTGAGCTTGTGTGTTATCTTCGTGCCAGTTATTCAGCCAATAATGTGTAGGGCTGTATATTTAAACAAAAATTGTGTCTAGTAATATATTAATACAAATGTTTAATTGTCATCTTTTTTTCAAACGACCCGACCAACCGCGACCCGAATATCATTAAAAACATTTTTGGATGACCCGTTCTGCGGGTAACCGCGGGTGACCGTAGGCACCTGCTCATTTCGGATCAACCCACGCATCACTGATACCTACGGCTGCTTTTTCAGCCCTTAGTCTCATGTTCACTGCTTTACATGTATTGAACGACTGCTACAACTCCACAACAATATTTGAATGAAGAAGGAGAATACTTTTAGGGTTATTAGTTGAATGAGCATCAGTTAATTGATAGACAGACGTACATGATTTTATTGTCCTTTTGTATAAAAAACAAACTCACTGTGTTTGGCAGACCAGCTCCTCCCACATCGAGTTCGTCATCAGTGAAGCTCCTCCCACAGCAGTTACATGGTCAGTGAAGCTCCTCCCACATAAATTCCCCAATAAATGCTGGAATTCCCCTCAGCTACTAGTGAAGACAGCATCAGGAAGAGCTGAAATCTATTAAAGAGGACAGTGAGAACATGAGTGATCCAAAACCCTGCAGAATGAAACACACTGAAGAACAAAGAGGTTGGTGTTCATTCATTCATTCATTCACTCACTCAAGAAACATTCAAGCACTTCATCACATTAAGATATGCAGTTAAGGCAAGACACGGCAGACAAAAACATCGATTTTCATGCAGTGATCAGTTTTGAGAATTTGGGCTAACTTAGTTTACTCCTTCAATAAGTGTTCTTTCAAGCTGCAAAACGTCGAAAATATTAAATAAAATTTTTGTTTTATTACATTTAGTTTACCTGCGACAGTAAATTTCTCCCGAATTTACCAAGAAGTTAGCATTCCAGCGCGTCATCCCGCGCTCCGTCTGTTTACTGAAGTCAGTCAAGACGAACGGTAAGCTCTGATTCTCGTGCACAACGGTGTGTAGCCCAAATATGGGCATTTCCTTTCTATCAGTAACCAATCGTGAATGTCCAAAGGGTGGTCTAATGAGGAAACCTCATTGGCTACTGCTGGTTTCTGCTAACGTGATTCGCTCAGACGCATATAAATATAATGCAATATAAATGTATTAAATGCCCTACTTAAATCTTTAAATGCCTTTTTCTCAACCTATTTTTTTTTATCATTCTCCAATAGAAATATCTCAGCCTATGTAGCACCTAAGTACAATAAAATACATGGCGAAAATCGTTTTTTTTTTTTTTTTTTTTTTTTTTTTTTTTTAAGGGTATGGACAGTATATTTTGATTTTCAAGGTAATGAAAGCATATCCTGTAATCCCTCTGAACTTTTTTTTTTTCATCTTGTGTGTAAACAAAATGAAAAAGAATTTTGCACCTGGCTTTATCACATGTTCAGATCTATCTACCGAAAATAAATGTAAAATTGTGCATATTTAATGAGATAATTGCATAATTAAACATACAAATGTCAAGATTTTCAACAAATGGTCGATAAAGGGAGGAGAAACTTTCATATTGATTGTGAACATCAGATCAAACTAAAAATCTGGTCAAATTAGCTCCTTTCTTTTACACTTAGGCTATAGGTTTGACTTTTCTTTTGTTGTTTTGTAATCCCAATTCACCCCTTGGCCCTACACCTCCATTTTACGCGTTCACCCTACCTACGGGGTAGGGTGTACCAATTCTTGTTGAGGAGGGGAAGGGCGAAGGGGTAGGGCTACATAGCCCTCGAAACTGAGATTTTTCAGAGACACACTAAAGAGAAAGTTCACAGAATGCATCGCAAATCACCGGTGAGATGGCTTCACAAACAGTTAAAGAATTCAATTTAGCGCCAGATGATTCCACCACGCACTTTATTTACTCTTATAATAACACTATAGTTGTTTAAATTAAGAAATGGTATAATAAATTACCTTTCCCATCAGAAAAGACATACATTTCGAGGAAGGGATGTTATAATCATCATGTTTATTCAAAGTTAAGAGCAGCTGCGCTGATTGTCAGTTGTTGTCATGGAGAAATTCCTGTAAAAACTCGGTAACGGCAGAGCCATCGCCGACGACTGATGGCATTTCGGGTTCATGAAGGGTTGTTCCATTTCGTAGGGGAATATTTCAACCCCTTGGCCCTTGTAACTCTGTTTTAAGGGCCAAGGGGTACACTCGAAAACAAGGGGTGAATTGGGATTGAGCCTAGTCTCATTATTTGATACATTGAGTATCCTTACCCCTTTTAAAGAAGGGTGTGAAATAATAACTGATGGTTTTCTTAAGGCTGATGATCTGCTGAATTTAAAATGTGCTACAACTTCATGATTTCTTATATTCTGCGTCTGCTCTCTTCCCCATGGTAAACGGGTTGCATGTATGTATGTGTATGTATGTTAGAGTAGTTTAAATGTTTAGTCTAGTTAATAAAGTCTTGTTTATATCACACGTAAAGTTGTCCGTGTCTCAAGCTCATATCTGGAGTCACTAATCATACCGATTTTGACTTCTTGCTCTTAGTAGTACTTAGTAGAAAAGACGTTTCCTATGCCATGGAAATTTACATTTCTATTAATCAATCAATAACCAATACTGAGGGTTCACAGGATGAACTGAGTAATCAGGTGTAATGTTAAAGGACAACTCCGGCGCAAAATGAACCTTTGGTCTAATTACACATTGTTACCTAGTCAACCGTTATCTGAGATTTGTTTTCATGATTGCCGAATGTAAATAGTTTTAAAAACGCCGATCCAAGTGCGCTGGTGAGATGTGAATAAGGTGATAAGGTGAGCGCGAACAGTAGGCTACGTGTACATATTTAAGAGAAGAAAATGGTTCGTGTTTGTTTCTTCTGAAAACAACAGACCATATGATATTCTGCACAGTTCAGCGCACTTGGATCGGCGTTCGTAGATCAACTGGTAGAGACTATATTTCAAAGATGGCTTCTTCCTGTATTCACCAAGTTGACTATGTGTATAAAATATCTTCTTATTAAACTGTATGGACACAGTTCTCAATGCTTCGGTTTGAGTGGGACCCTTATTATGCTGTCGTGTTAGTGTGGGGCTATTTTGAGCCTTGTTAGTGGTAATAACAAGCGATTTTTATTTGTCATTACTCTATGCCCTATATACTAGCATTATACTAGCGTTATAGGCTAAACTGTTTTTACAGATAAAACTATTTACATTCGGCAATCATGAAAACAAATCTCAGATAACGGTTGACTAGGTAGCAATGTGTAATTAAACCAAATGTTCATTTTGCGCCGGAGTTGTCCTTTAATGTAGCTAGCTCAATTTAATCCGACAAACTGATCCAAATATTCAAAATCAATTATAACAAGTTATGATTGGTTATTCATATTTCTTAGAGCTCATTTCTAATTTTGATGTACTGTCAATGAAATTACACCTTTTTTTCCTTTCATTTCAGACCCGATGGAAGAGAACGAGGAGAGTGAAGAGGAGGAGGAGAGTGAAGACCTGAGTAAAGTGGAGGAAGAGACTGAAGAACCGAGTGAACATCACGTCAAACCAAACCTGGAGAAAAACCTTTGAGGCGCTCAAAGACTAAAGATACATTTTTAAAGAAAAGCCAAGAAATCTTTTACCTGTACTCAGTGTGGAAAGAGTTTCACAAGCAAACCATATATTAAACTTCACATGAGAGTTCACACCGGAGAGAAGCCGTTCACATGTGATCAATGCGGAAAGAGTTTCTCACAGAAACAAACTCTTGAGCTTCACATGAGAGTTCACACTGGAGAGACGCCGTTCACATGTGATCAGTGCGGAAAGAGTTTCTCACAGAAACAAACTCTTGAGCTTCACATGAGAGTTCACTCTGGCGAAAAGCCGTTCTCGTGTGATCAGTGTGAAAAGAGATTCTCACAAAAACCACATCTGATCGAACACAAGAAGATCCACACTGGAGAGAAGCCGTTCTCGTGTGATCAGTGTGGAAAGAGATTCTCACACAAACAAACTGTCAAAGGTCACATGAGAGTGCACACCGGAGAAAAGCCTTTCCCATGTGATCAGTGTGACAAGAGCTTCTCACACAAACAAAATCTCAAAATTCACATGAGCGTTCACACCAGAGATAAGCCTTTCGCATGTGATCAGTGTGACAAGAGCTTCTCAAACAAACAAAATCTCAAAAGTCACATGAGAGTTCACACCGGAGAAAAGCCATTCACATGTGGTCAATGTGGGAAGAGTTTCACACACAAAAGCAGTCTTAAGTGTCACATCAGGGTCCACACCGGAGAGAAGCCGTTCTCATGTGATCAGTGTGGGAAAACATTTCCTAGGGCATCACAACTGAAGGTACACCTGACAGTTCATATGAAGGAGAAGCCGTATTCATGTTCTGTGTGTGGAAAGAGTTTTTATCAGCACCACATGTTGCTCAACCATGAAAAAATACACACTGGTGTGAGAGAGTACATGTGCTTTGAGTGTGAGAAGACTTTTATGACAGCGCGCTGTTTAAAAAAGCATCAGCGGATTCACACTGGAGAAAAACCTTACAAGTGTTCACACTGCGACAAGAGATTCACTGTGTCAGAAAATCTGAAAACACATGAGAGGATCCACACTGGAGAAAAACCTTACAAGTGTTCACACTGCGGCAAGAGATTCAGTCATTTAACAAGTGTGAAAACACACGAGAGGATCCACACTGGAGAAAAACCTTACAAGTGTTCACACTGTGGCAAGAAATTCGGTCATCCAACATGTCTGAAAAGACATGTGAGGATTCACACATGAGAAACCGCACACATGTAAGACTTGATTTTCCTGCTGAGCTGAGATGAAACTCACCCTGCAATAAAGTAAATAAAATAAACCCTGGACAGAAGAACTCAAAGGAGAAGAAGATGACCGTGACCTGTCCAAACTTTTCTCCAACGTTGGGCAGTATGATTAGACCGAAACAACTCTAAACAAAATTTGTACAAGTCTGAGTATGTAAGGGTAAGTGGAAGAGCAGTCTTCAGGAAATCCCCAATGCAGTGTGTGTCAGTGTTTTCTCACACACCACTGTGTATCTCTGTCAGGAATGCATTTCTTACTCTTGGAGTCATCTTTGTCATGTATTTAGTATTTCTGAATTGGCTTTTAATCATTTACTTGTGTAATTGGGATGATACAATTTTACCTGACAAATAAAATGATATATTTGAATCATTCTGCATTTTTCTGGAATCATTATTCCTAGCACACTGTTAGACCTCACCAGGTTTTTTTTTCCAAAGTAAAATAATGGCAACACTGTTGCCAGTATTTTAAGGTTAATTATACACTGTACAAAAAAAATATTGTTGGTTTAACTTAAAAAGTAAGTAACCTGGTTGCCTTAAAAATTTAAGTTGATTAAACTGGAAAAAGTGAGTTGATGCAATGAAGGAGATTAATTTAATCATCAGAAAGTCAAAATAATAAGTTATCTCAACTAAATAAATAATTTAAGTTGATTTGACAAAAGAAAAAATGTTGTGATAACAAATCTTGAAAAATTGTTTTTTAGTTATTTACTGCAATCTACAGTATGTTACTGTACTAATGCACTAAATTAAAACTCAACTTGTTTCACTTGCAGAAACGGACTGCCTTAAATTGACCAACTGTTATTATAAATGTATTAACTAAAATATATAATATATTAATAATGTGAGCGAAGTATTGCTGTGAACCACTAAAAAAACTATTGAACATAAAGAGATTTCCACTGGACCAGAAACTACACATGCACTGCTTGTTAAATAAAGCAATATGCAGCATATCATCAATGTTTTTAGATCTTCTCCTGGACTGAAGAACTGGACTTCATTCAAAATGAGCTGTTTGTGTGGTTACAACACCCTGTTTCCGAAAGGTTGTGGAGTTTAAGGCTTTTTTATATTTCCATCAGAATAAACTCAGGATTAAACACAAATTATGATCATCATCCCAAGCATAGACCCTAGACATGCGGCGCAAGTGTTATTTTATGTTTGAATAATAAGCCTGAGTGTTATTTATTAGTGGAGACCGTTTTCAAAATTTTTTAGCCAGTCATTCCCATAGACAGCTCATTCCAGTTGCATAGCTCGCCGATGCTAGGCTTGCGTGAATCAATTGTAACTGCTAGCCTGCCATTAAAAACATTTTACCCACCCCAGTACACCAAAAGCAAATAAATTATAACGCCAGACTATTGATGTAAATGTCTGTTGAGAGAATAATGTTAGAAATCAAAACTACTCTTTCATTACATTGCAACCGTTTCTTTTTTTTTTTTTTTTGTTATATTTAGTTAAATAGTTCATTTATTAGCAGTCTACAGCAGCAACGGATTGATACGTAGTTACCTAGGCAACCGAGAGAGGTAGTTTTTTAAACTAAAAATAAACTGAATTGTTTTTTTATGTCATTGTTATGTCTATATAAAATTCAATGAATCAATAAATCAATGTTTGTTTTGAAACACAGTTTGTTGTTTATTTACAATACAATGTTCACGGTTACATCATTGATAATCACCAAAACAAACTAGCAAAGAGATTCGCGAACCACACCTCCCCCTAGCGTTCTGGCGGTGAAATGCACCGCGATGCAACACAACCTGATGCAGAAGCATAAAACGGCCATATGGCGCCGGTGGAGTTGACGCATAAGCATAATGAGGCCTTAACCAGAGCAAAGTAAAACTCTGCCGCTGCTGAGAAACTAGTTCCTTTGGGATCACTGAGATGCAAGAGTAGTTTGATTTTTAACATTATTCTCTTAAAAGACATGTACATCGATAGTCTGGCATCATAAGTTATTTGGTGTACTGTGGAGTGGGTAAAACTATTTTTTATGGCAGGCTAGCAGTTACCGTTGACTCACACTAGCCTAGCACCAGTAAACTATGCAACTGGAATGGTTTTTTTAAAACTGTCTCCACTCATAAATAACACTAAGGCTAACATGGAAATGAGGCCCGATGTCCAAAATCCTGAACCTTAAGCTGTGGTCAGCAGGCGAAAAAATTAGTAGGGCCTATATAAAGAAACCGAAACTAAACAGAGCGTAGTATGCCTATAGGCAAAACATAAAATAATGTCAAAATAAGGGTCCACATAATATAATACCAGATCATAAACCTACATTTAATTTTAACTTTGAGCTCTACTTTACAAGGCTAAGCTGATGCATAACAAAGATCAATCATGTGATGCAGACGAGCGTGTGTTTCAGAGTTGGCAACCCTGTGATTAATTACCAGGCTCCGCCCTAAAGACGTCCTGATTGCCTGTGAGTGATGAATCAACCTGTTCTGAATTATTAAGAGCGTTTAAATAACACTGGCATCAGTGCAGCTGATTTAGAGTTAAACTGTAGAACAGTGTGGATGTGCAGGGTTTGTGAAAGAGACTCTTGATTTCTGTCTAGTCTTGGATGATTGCTCTTCATGGCTGTGAGGGAGATTTGTGTTTGGAGAGGGCTCATTTTAGCCCTTTTCCTCTTTGGTGTTGATGGACAGAAAAGGCCGTAAGTGCTATGGGCTTGAAGTGAAAAGTGGTCTAATGTTTAATCTATGCAGAATGATGCAGTTTTAAAGATGGCAAAATGAAGCACCAAAGCATAAACCATTTGGATAAAGTTCATCACGTTGTAGTTTTTCTCATCAAGTGGTCAAAGGATGAGTGGGACCCAACTGCTTTTCTTTAACACTTGTGCTGAGTTCTGAGTTCTTGCGCTGTTGGGGTTATTGTTCCTCAAATATATTTCTGAACAAAATGGCCGTCTTGTGCTCATGTTTTGTGACCCTAGCACAGTTGCCAAATCAGTTTGATTTTCCCATGTTTTTTTTAAAGGTTTGTCCCACCAAGACAACCAACCTGTGTTTGTTACTTCAACCCACTCACTGATGGAGAGAACTGCTTTGGCCCATTTTTGTTTGATTGGCTGTTAAGCTTGTTTTGATGCACAGGCCTATAGCAACCCTGTGACGGCCACTTTCTGTGAATGTTCAATCAACATGTAAATAATCTGACCTGATTTCCTTTAGTCTCTGAACCTAAACTTCATGATGTTTCCACAGGTTATTTATGGTGACGTTCCCTGCAGTGATTGAATCTGGATCTAATGCCAAATTGTGTGCAAGTCTTCTGAAACCCCAAGAAAGTCTCACAATGACTGTTTCACTGCTTAATGACAAAAGGACGACTCGACTTGTGCAGCAAGTTTCTTCAAAGCCATTTCACCGCTGCTTTAGTTTCCAGGTTTGTTATCACAAGACATGGCTTTTTTTTTTGCCTGATTGTGTAGTTAACTGAGTTTCCCTACAGGCTCCTCGAGTAGATGGAGAATCTGTTCAGATGCTGAAGGTAGAAGTTCAAGGGAATGTCTTCAGGGCGTCTGATGAGAGGAAAGTCCTGTTTAAACGTTACTTGCCTTTGACCTTCATCCAAACAGACAAACCCATCTACAATCCAGGACAAACGGGTGAGCTGTGAATGAGCCTTGGTTGAATATGAGAGGTGTAGAAAGTCCATTATGGTATAAGTTCTGATCTTTAATCGCATAATGCACTTGTGTGTTTATTGCTGTTTTTACAGTGAATTTCAGAGTTGTCACCATGGATGCCAAATTTGTGCCTCTTGATCAGATGGTAAGGATCAAATTGAACAAATGCAAATTTATTGTTGGTTATTTTTACTTGCACAGTTTTGCAGTTCTCTTCAATGACTGCTGCAATATGTTCTTTTAAATGCTTAATATTCCCGTCTTTGTCTTTCAGTACAATCTGGTGGTGGTGGAGGTGAGAATTTGATCTGGTCCGAGTCTTTGAATGGAGCAGCTGCCACTTTGTTCATTTTGTTTGCCGTTTTTATGAGCTGTTACTGTTTTAATAGGACAATAACAATAACCGGATTGGTCAGTGGACAAACATTTCCTCAACGGACTGGATATTGCAGCTTTCTCACGAGTTAAACCCAGAGGCTCAGATGGGGATGTACACATTAAAGGCTTTTATTGGTGAACAAACAATCTCCCATGTTTTTGAGGTGAAAAAATACGGTAAGTTGTTGTGAATATGTGCAACAGTACAACGACAGACTTGAGGTATTACAGCATTTAATTTTTTGTCTTAGTTTTGCCCAAGTTTGATGTGACCGTAAACACACCACAGATGTACAGTGTTGGAGATGTGGGACTGAAAGTTGAGGCTTGTGCCAAGTGAGTTAAACATACAGATATTTATTATCTTGTGGTTGGGTAATTTTTGACTTTGTTGTTCCTTGTGGTGTTTCTCAGATACACATATGGCCAACCTGTACCTGGCCAAGCCTTGGTGGAAGTGTGCCGTGATCCCTTTCCATACGCTGCGGTTCCTGATTTGACCCGTCGTTGCCTGACTAAAACTGCAAAGGTTTGACTCCTGCCTTACAGTGGAGGGTTTTTCTTGTGCTTGAATTTAATGTGACTCTTTGTTCTGCTACCAGATGAACGCCACTGGCTGTGTCTTCCTAACTGTCGATACATCAGTGTTTTTTGGCACCAAATTTGAAAATAATATGCAAGACACTTTTTTTGTAAGTGTGAACGTCACTGAGGAGGGAACAGGTGAGCTATTGGCTGCTCTGAACCAATGTCATGTGAATGAACAGGATTGGTTTATTCAGTTTCTTTCTCTTCTTCAGATGTAGTGATGTCAAAATCTGCAACAGTGTCCATTACGTTTGAAGTTGGCAAAGTCAAGTTTGTGGACATCCCGGAATATTTTGAACCTGGATCAAAGATTGATGGAAAGGCAAGTACATTTTTAATCCCTGTTGCAGAAGCCTTCACAATGGTTTGGAAGATCGAGGGTTTTCCATCTCTGCTCCAAGGCTTTGGAATACTTTACCTATTAGCTTAAGACAAGCTCCATTTCTTCTGACTTTTAAAATCCAGATTAAAAACTTAATTTCTAAGACTTTTGATTAACACTGGATCTTGTGTTATAAGGGTTATGTGATTTGTATTGTTATGCATTTTAAACTTCCTTTGAGCTTTAAGGGTTTTTTGTCACTTAGAACGTGGCTATATTGTGGAAAGCACATTGGTCAAAAGTTGTTTTAAATTGTGTTATACAAGTGGTCATTGGTTCCCTTTCCTAATCTTGATCATTCCCAACAGATATCAGTGTCTCGTTTCGATGGTACTCCAATTGCAAACAAAGTTGTTTATCTCCTGGATGGGAACAGCTGGCCCAATAAAGTGCTGATGGATCTGACCACAAACCAGGACGGACTGGCCACATTCTCTCTCAACACTGCCAATCTTCCTAAAGCTGCTCTCAATCTGGTGGTACGATTTGCTCTTTGTATTTTGAGATGTAGACATCTTAATTACTCCTACAAGAAACTGATTTAATTTGTTGTTCCCCAGGCAAGTGTGACTGCAGTGGTTGATAATGGTTACAAATCGCCATACTTCACTACAGATACAAGGGTTGTTCAGCTTCTCCATCCTGATTCCTCCAGTAACCCATCTAGTGAACTGACTATAGTGAAGCTCGAGCAGCCGCTCAAATGTGGTGCTACGTTTCCAGTGACCGTGAAGTATTCTTTTGTTGGAGAGGCTGGTGACTACAGCGCTGACATCATCTATATGGTGAGTGGACATGAATTGTAGCTTATTTTATTAGGAACATGTTATGTATCTGTCTGCCTTTTGTCAGGTCTTGTCCAGAGGAGTGATCGTCCTCCATGGATTTGAGACGGTCAAAGCGAGGGCTTCTAGTACCGTCACAAGTGGCTCGGTGTCGTTCCAGCTATCTGTCAGTGGCGATATGGCTCCAGAAGTGCAGATTCTGGTCTACTGCGTTCTGCCCAGTGAGAATGTGGTTGTTGGTAGTGCGTTGTTTGAGACCGAAACTTGTCTCCCAAACCAAGTATGTGCACTGGGATCTTTTAGTTTAAGTGACTTGAAATGGTAACTTGTCCTACAGAGTGTTTCTTGTTCCAGGTGTCTCTAAAGTTCTCTCCTGCTACGGCCGTTCCTGCGGAGAAAAATGTTCTGACGGTCTCTGCTCAAGCAGGATCTCTGTGTGGCATCAGTGCTGTAGATCAGAGCATCCGGATCTTGGAGCCAGGAAGACGCCTGAGTGCAAAAATGGTATCAATGTGCAGTTGATTGAAATTCTTGTTGGTCTTGACCGACATTCAGTTTCAGCTTTAAAATGAGTAATACTGATAGATCAATTGGACAAATCTATTATGATCAGGGCTTGACATTAACTTTTTAGCTTGCTAGCCAATGTGGCTAGTGGTTTTGCAAACTAACTTGACACATTTGTGAAACTACCTGATTAGTTGACACTGGTGTGCTTAAATAGGCTCTATGCCAAACTTGCGTCCCCATTCTCTGCACTCACGGCCTGATGCCTCTTGAAGCTGTTGTATTAAGGTACAAATCTTGCATGATGCTCTTTAAATAAGAGATCTATGAGGTGTTTATGGGTAGGCCTACTAAAATATTAGACTTCATAGCCAATAATGAATTTCAAACCTGAGCCGAACTTGGATCAACAGTCTGTCATTAGTCTTAGTCTGCTTTAAAAAAAGCCATGTCAACAAAACGAATAAGTAAAAATTTGCTTATCTACATCTTGGTAGAACTTGAAAAGATGCCTCAGCCAATGAGCCACCGGCGGATTACTTGTCGTGATTATCGCAAGATTTGTCGGGAGCTCCTCTCAAACTCGCATTGCTGGTTTTTCCAGCAGCATCCCCCCCTAAACTTTACTAGCAGGACTATTCGTTTACCACTGAAATGCACTTTAAGAATGAGAGGCAGGCCTGAATTTTATTTGTTTTGTGTGACCATGAAGGACTGCTTTCCTTTTTGTATTTGTTTTATTGTCATTAATGTATTTGTTCTCGCCTCCTTTAATACTCATGAGAGTTGTAGCGTCACACTGCAATATGGCTTTTTTTTTTTTCAATATGGCTTTTTTCATGTTTCCAGGTGTTCGACTTGCTCCCAGTGCGATCACTGACGGGTTACCCTTACAATGTTCAGGATGAACCAGAGTGTCTAGGTTTTCGACCCCGTCTAGCTTTAGTCAGAGATCCAGCCTACACTGCTCCTACAAATGAAGCCTATACAACCTTCAAGGTAGAGAACGTATTTTGTCACTACATGGACCTGAATGGAGTCATTGACTTAATCTGTCTTGTGTTTTGACTTGTCACTCTGACAGAGCCTAGGAATGAAGGTCCTAACAAATCTCGCTGTACAAGCCCCTCCGTGCCCGCTGTATCCCAGATTCCCAGAGGGTAGGTCTATGCAGATGCCATTCTTTTAGTGAAAAATTCTGCATGACTTGGTGAACTTGCATTCAGTTATGTAAGATTACAACTCCTTTGTGGATCAGCAAATTGTTGTGTTGGGTGCGTTAATTTCTTCCATAAACGCAATGAGGGACAGATTATTCTATAGAGACAAAGTTTAGTGTAAAATTGCTTTTCTCTTTCAGTGATGGTTATGAGACGTCCAGAGGCTCTTCCAGATGGAGGCGACACTTCCTTTTCTGTAGTGACTGTCAGGAGTTACTTTCCAGAAACATGGCTCTGGCAGCTTGTTCAAGTGGGGTTAGTGAAGCATCTGGTTCCTTCTAAAGCTACTAACCCAATTTTTACTTCTGTTCCTCTTATTTCTCTTGTTTCGTTATCTTTCAGAAACACTGGATCTACACGAGTTCCTCTCACTGTTCCTGACACAATCACTACATGGGAGACTGAGGCGTTCTGCCTGTCCTCTAAAGGTTTTGGTCTGGCTCCTCCTGCTCTGCTGACGGTCTTCCAGCCCTTCTTCCTGGAGCTCTCCCTGCCCTATTCCATCGTCCGTGGAGAGTCTTTTGATCTGAAGGCCACAGTCTTCAGCTATCTGTCCAAATGCATCATGGTCTGCCATGGTTTTCTTCTCTAATTCTTCTGTATAGAGAAGTTCATGTGTCTTAGCTCCATGTGCTCTTTCATTGGCAGGTTAAAGTAACTCCAGATTCTTCCACGGCCTTCACTCTTAAACCATATTCTGAACCGTATGTGTCCTGTCTTTGTGCCAATGGGAGAAAAACCTTCAAATGGGTTCTATCAGCTTCAGTTCTCGGTCAGTTTTGCATCCTCTCTCTAAGTTGAGTGTATATTAGGTGGTGCTCAATTCCTGTCTGTCACTGCAGGAGCCGTCAATGTGACTGTCAGTGCTTCAGCTGAACCATCCCGGACTCGATGTGGCACTGAGGTTGTGACTGTGCCGACGAGAGGACGTATTGACGTAGTCACTCGAAGTCTACTTGTCCTCGTAAGTGGTTAAAAGCCTTCTGGAGTTTGATCACAGATCTCCTGCAGGTTTACTGATGTTGTGTTTTGTTGCTTTAATAGCCTGAAGGAGTTGAAAGGACCAACACCCAGAGTTGGTTACTGTGTCCAAAGGGTTTGTTTGCACTCAATTCCCAATACAATTTCCCTGTACAGCCAAACATCAGCCTTCCCCTCAATGCTTTCCATTCTGTTCCGTCTGCAGGAAACGTTCTTTATGAAGACGTGACTCTGACATTTCCAACAAACGTGGTTCAAGGATCTGCCAGATGCTCCGTTTCAGTCCTTGGTAAATCATCTCAATGAATAGAAACTGAAATGTCAAGATTAGTAGAACTTTTTCTGATGTGGGTTTTATGCTTTACCTTTTGTAGGGGACATAATGGGTCGTGCACTGAAGAATCTAGATAGGTTATTACAGATGCCATCTGGCTGTGGAGAACAGAATATGATCATTCTTGCTCCCAATATTTACATCTTGCTGTACCTGAAGGTCACAGGGCAACTCACTGCAGCCATCCGAGAGACCGCCACAGGCTACCTTCAGAGTGGTATGGATGAGCAAATCCACTTTACATGTATAGGATACTGAATTTCAAGTAAGCTTAGTCCAGTCCTTTCCATTGGAATATCATTTTCCTTTTGACCAATCAGGATACCAAGGACAACTGAACTACAGACACACTGACGGATCATTCAGCACATTTGGTTATGATGCGTCCAATACATGGTGAGTTTCACACTGTTCTACGGTTGTGTGTAATCTGTGGCACCAGTGTTTTAATTTGTTTGACATCTCCATGGCCAGGTTGACTGCCTTTGTCATGAGGTCCTTTGGTCTTGCGAGGGAGTTTATCTTCATAGATCCGAATGTCCTGCAGAGTGCAAAGGACTGGTTGATCAGCACGCAGGGTTCAGATGGCTGTTTCATTCAGCAGGGAACTCTGTACCATAGTGAAATGAAGGTGCATTTCATGTTTCTTAATGCACTGGCACCAATGGACCAACAGTGAGTGTTCTTAATATTTCTTTTGTTTTCCTTTTTGTTTAGGGTGGAGTTGGTGACAGTGTGACCATGACTGCCTACATTGTTGCAGCGCTGCTTGAACTAGGTGTCCCTACCACGGTAAAACCGGTCCAGTACTTGGTGCTCCTTGCATATGATCTTCCTGTTCTGGCTCTGATATCTGCTTTGCTTTTTTTTTTTGTTTTTTTTTTGGTTTTTTTTTTAGGATCCTGTAGTTACCAACGGTCTGTCATGCTTGACGCCTGTCATTGGGAACCTGGGAAACACTTATGCCACAGCTCTGCTGACCTACACCTTCAGTCTGGCTGGAGAGACCACCACTCGATCACAGCTTCTAACTGCCTTAGACAGCCTTGCTATTTCTGAAGGTAAGATTTGCCAGCTGCTCGTTTGAGATGTTCATCAGGGTCTTTGGCATCAACTGTCCCCTCCATCTCATCCTAAGGCACTAAACTCCATTGGTCTCAGACGACATCTGGTGATACTCTGGCGGTGGAGATCAGCTCTTACGTGCTGCTAGCGGTTCTCGCTGTTCAGCCTCTCACAACGGCTGATCTGGGCTATGCTAACCGCATTGTCAACTGGCTCGTGACCCAGCAGAATCCCTATGGAGGCTTCTCCTCCACCCAGGTGCCTATGACTACCAAACATAAGTGCAATTAATTGAGGAGTTTTTAATCTGGTGCTTGTTTTTAGGACACAGTGGTGGCTCTTCATGCCCTGTCTGTGTACGCTGCTCAAGTGTTCAGCTTGGACGGCTCCAGCTCTGTTACCGTACAGTCCTCAGGAGGAGACTCTTACAGCTTCAAAGTGAATCGGGACAACAGGCTGCTGTATCAGGAGAAGCTGCTGAAGAACGTTCCTGGAAAATATAGTGTTAAAGTGTCAGGATCCACCTGTGTGTCTTTACAGGTCTGTATCTTCACCCACTCTATGTATTGTGCACATCCAAGTATAAGTGTTTTTGTTCTACTTGTACTATAGGTTGCGTGTTTCTACAACATCCCAACACCCGTTAAAGTCTCCAAGACGCTGCGTGTCGAAGCGAAGGTGACTGGAGACTGCCAAGCGCGTGTAGCCAATCTCATGTTGAAGTTCACTGTGAAGTGAGTAGCATTGTGTCCTGAAACTGTTTATGACTTCCAAAAATGAAGGGTGTTCTTATCTTGTCAACCTTACATTATTCCCCACTCAGATACGACGGTGTAAAATCAAGCACTAACATGGTTATCGTGGACATTAAACTCCTGTCGGGCTTCACTGCAGATACATCACTGGTTTGTATTTAAGATTTAGAAGTCCCAAGATTCTTTAACCTGCATGAAGTTGGCCCCCAACACAAAATGTCATCAAAATATATATTTTTGCACGTTGGGTGGGGGTGGCAACGTCACACAGGTGATGCAGCTCCTTCAATTTTTAACTGTGTAAATGTTCTTTTCCCCTCAGCTCGGTTCTTCACCCCAAACGTTTGCTCCGCTAGTGGAACGGGTTGATGCTGAAGATGATGGTGTCCTAGTATATCTGAAAGAGGTGAGACTGTACACTTGGTATATTACTAGCTGCCATTTTCTCATACGCTGCTGTTCATCCTTTTGTCTCGCAGGTTCCCAAAGGCGTCCCCATGAGTTACACTCTGCAGCTGAATCAGGTTCTTGCAGTGGAAAATCTCAAGCCTGCAGTCATAAAGGTTTATGACTACTATCAGACAAGTACGCTTTCTAATCGTGCTTTACTCTGGCTGAATTCACTGAGAACGATCTAGTTGATTCTTTTCCTCCTATTTCAGGTGATTCGTTTGAGACCACCTACACATCTCCCTGTTCATGATTTGATTCAGTACTAGCTATAGGATGCTTGACAAATAAAACCACTTTTATAACCAGTTCTGTTGCCTCTTGTTCCTTCTGTGGCGTTTGATTGAATTGGAAGGTTGCAGTGTTCATGAGTGTCTATTTGTCCTGTGACTTCAAATCCTTAACATGGCTCACTCAACAGTTGTGGTTCTTTGAACTTGTGTGTTTTTTTTTTTGTTTTTTTTTAACTATGCATGTTAAATGGTGGCACTTTGCTTGCAGATCAACCTTTATTGGTTAATTTAACGTTTCTTTTCCAACCATGGTAATAAGCTTTTAGTGACTAGGGCTTTTTACACTGACCTTAACCCTGGGTTATTGTCCTTCTTAAAGGGGTCATGAACTAGGAATCCAAATCATCCTTGACTTTGACAGATAAGGGTTTGTTAAACTATTAAATGGTAACTTGCATATTCCAAAAAAAAATAGACTTAATTGCAACAAAGGTCAGAAAACTGTAGTATCTCTCAAAAAAGGAGACTTGAGGTCACAGGTCAGCTGTAGACTGCCTTTGCAGAAGAATGTCAACAATTGTCTACATCTCTGCTCCTTTTGCCTCGCCCACTGGAGCGTTAGTGAATGGTTACTTGAGTGACAGGATCAAAACCATTACCTTCCAAATAGGAAAGGAAAGTGCATTGCAGTGTTTGGTATATTTCATTGGTGATATTTGGTAATTCAGTTGTTTTTATGCAGGCTTTGCAAAAAAAGTACAATCTGGATTTGCCAGCAACAACACTCAAGGAAGTAATTAAACAAGTTCAGGCAATCGTTCAATACTCTATGCACCTTTAAATCAAGACAGTGATTAAAATAACAACTTCACATTTGTCTTAAGATGAAAATAATTTTATTTAAACTGAAATGTATACTGGACACTTGCCAAAACTTGTCTTTATCAATGATTTAACACTGCGCAATGAAGCTTTTACTATATTCACATCGTGTTTGTGTTTTTTTTTATTTAGTGAAAGAATTTGTAAGTAAAAATTGCCTTGCAATGATATCTTTTAATTTAATGTAATCAACAGCCTGTCATCTAAATACTTTAAAAATGTCCTACTTTTTGTTAAACTCGATAGCTGTAATTGTAAAAACATTGTGAAAGCATTTGAGAGATTTCCACATGTAATTGTAGCTTTTTCAAATGTGAACATGTTAGCCAATCACAGCAGTGGGCATTTACACAACTTTGTAACGAGTGGTTATTTCAGTCAAAGTTGCTCTTCTATCAGCTTGATACAGTCGGCCCATTCTCCTCTGACCTCTAGCATCAACAAGGCATTTTCACCCACAGGACTGCCACATACTGGATGTTTTTCCCTTTTCACACCATACTTTGTAAACCCTAGAAATGGTTGTGCGTGAAAATCTCAGTAACTGAGCAGATTGTGAAATACTCAGACCGGCCCGTCTGGCACCAACAATCATGCCACGCTCAAAATTGCTTAAATCACTTTAAATATATTAAATATATTTATATTTAAGTTCAGGAGATTGTCCTGACCAGGACCACACCCCTAAATGCATAGAAGCAACTGCCATGTGATTGGTTGATTAGACAATTGCATTGATGAGAAATTGAAGAGGTGTTACTAATAATCCTTTAGTTTAGTGTAAAGCACATTTGGTTATAATGAATCAACTAAAAGTTCGATTCCACAATGTTCTACTGTTGTGGCACTAGCAGTTCAGGTCTAGCAAGGCAGTTTATCTTCATTGATCCACATGTCCTGCAGAGTGCAAAGTATTGGTTGATTTGCAAGCAGGGTTCACACGGCTGTTTTGTGCAGCAGGGAACTCTGCATCACATCAACGAGATGGCCACCATTCAACCCGAAAGAAGTCATGTAACAATTTCAATAACTCTGAAGCTGTTCAGTTAAGCTAAATAAGCTGCATTGAATCCCTTTAACAATGACGCTTTACAGTACATGTCAGATATGATTGCATATCATTTTCTAGAAATGCTATAGAGATTACATTAACAGGAAATGTTAAAAGCTCTAGTCACAGAACAAAGAATTAAGTTTGATTTATTGTAATTGTAATCATTTTAATAAATCTTTAGAAAAAAAAACTGAGGTGGAGATCTGTTTTTTAACTGTGTACTGCCTGCAGAAACACTGCATCTGTAGGGGCTGCCATTGTTATTTTGTATGGTTTCGCGGGCTATGTGACGTCAAAGCTTTTAACTGGGAGTACATCGATCTAGTACGAGTTCACTGGTGGAAAGTTGTGGGCATGACTGCCGTTGCTCTTTCACAGGTAAAGGTTGAAAAAACACGGCATACAGGTTGCCTGGAATGAGACATTAGTACCCACAATTTTATGAGCCGTTTCCACTCTACATCCTAAACTCCTACCGTCGATGCAACCCACTTCCTTTCTGGCGGGCTGGGTTTGTTTTGCTAGCTAGCTCCGTTGTGCCGACAAAGCACTGATATCGCAATCACAAAGAGGTTAACAATTACATCATGAAGAAGAAAGGTGGTTCGGGAACTGAACGAGTGGTTAGATGGAGAGTGCTACAACCGCAAACCAGCTACAAAGAGGCAATGTCCATGCACTCCATTATTTACACACAAACACACTCACACTCACACAAACAGTATTGTGCTTGATACTTTATACTTTAAACGAAAGTATAAGCCAGCAGCCCCTCATTGACCACCGCTGTAACGTTACACACAGCAGAAAAAAACATCATAAAATCAGGCCTGTTTCTCTTTCGATCTGCCGTCGTTGCTCCTCATTTTATGCATTCGCTCCTCCTTGAGCGACGTGAGACCAGCGTGCGCCACACAGGTGTCTTTCATTATCACTCATGCCACCGGCCTCGCGCCGTCCTCTTACGTCCCTCGCCCTCGATCGCCCTGCTCACCACAGCCAACTAACTAGACATTTTGTGTGAAATGAATTTCTAACTTTGGTGACAGCTAACGTTAGACTTGTAGATGGAAGAGTGATTTCTCTGTTTGCGCTGTTCCAGATTAGTGGGTGTGGCTTGCTGAGCTGTGCTATGTGGGAGTTGTTCTCTTACATACAAATGCACCCCTCAGTTATTTTCTGTCTTTTCTCTATCAAGAGGGCACCAAATTCAAAAAAATAATTTACATTTCTACTACATATATGATCCACTTTAAATAAAGATTAATGTTGAAATGGGTAAAATTCTCCTTTAATTAGCGGGGCTCCGCCCTAAAGACGTCCTGATTGCCTGTGAGTGATGAATCAACCTGTTCTGAATTATTAAGAGCGTTTAAATAACACGGGCATCAGTGCAGCTGGTTTAGAGGTAAGCTACAGTGTGGGTCTCAACAGAAGTGGTGCAGGGTTTGTGAAAGAGACTCTTGATTTCTGTGTAGTCTTGGATGATTGCTCTTCATGGCTGTGAGGGAGATTTGTGTTTGGAGAGGGCTCATTTTAGCCCTTTTCCTCTTTGCTGTTGATGGACAGAAAAGGCCGTAAGTACCATGGGCTTTGAAGTGAACAGAAGTGCCCTAGTGTTTATGATTATGCAGGTTTTTTAGATGGCTAAATAACTCCTCAAAGATATAACTGTTGGATAAGTTAATTTATCATGTTGTACTGTTGTCCATCTAGTGGTCAAAGGATGAAATAGGACCCCCCCCCCCCCCCCCCCTCTCAAAGTGCTTTTCATTATATGTGACACTCACTGCAGAGTCAAATAATGGCTAAACTTGCATACACAGGTTATTCATGGTGACGTTCCCTGCAGTGATTGAATCTGGATCTGATGCCAAATTGTGTGCAAGTCTTTTGAAACCCCAAGAGAGTCTCACAATGACCGTTTCCCTGCTTAATGATGGACATGGGATGACCCAACTTGTGCGGCAGGTTTCTTCAAAGCCATTTCACCACTGCTTTAGTTTCCAGGTCCGTCATTAGATGCAATTTGGAATATAGTATTTTTTTTTTTTTGACTGGTTTGTTGGATGACAAAGCTTTTCTACAGGCTCCTCAAGTAGATGCAGAGTCTGTTCAGACGCTGAAGGTAGAAGTTCAAGGGAAGATCTTTAGAGGGACCGCAGAAAGGAAAGTCATGTTCAGACGTTACTTACCTTTGACCTTCATCCAAACAGACAAACCCATCTACAATCCAGGACAAACGGGTGAGCTGTGAATGATCCTTTGTTTAATATTAAGTGTAGAATGTTTATTACAAGTTCTGATCATGTTCAGATGCATTATGCAATATATGAGTTTGTTTGTTTTTTGCAGTTAATTTCACAGTTGTTTCTATGGATGCCAAATTTGTGCCCGTTGATCAGATGGTGAGGCCTGGCCATGAACGTTGCATGTAAAAATCGGCAATAAATTTGAAGAGTGTTGTACTTTGCAGCATAAAGAACGGCCACAACGGTCATTTTGACCGTTTTGAATTTTATATCTACAATAACTTTGTTGAAAAAAATAATAAAATCCTGCTGGTACCTGACTTTTCCTAAAATTGTCTGTATTTTCATTTAAAATGCTTTTCATATAAATTAAGTTACGTAAACGTAAGGCAAAACAAAAAAAATTAACATATTTACCTATTTCGGCCATAGACGGTCATATTGACCGCACTGAATTTTGCGGTATTTTTTTCGTTAAATATCCCGCGGTTGATCGTGTTCTCTCTCAACTGTCAACAGAAAGGTCCGCCCGGTCACCTCTGTAGCAGTGTTTGCTATATAATAATTTCTACATTAGTTGTTGATCAAAAACAAGCAAATAAAACCGGACTACACTATAATACTTACGTTATCTATAGGCTATTTAGCCTATATATACGAACTTTCATGAGATCGGGCTGATATATTTATATATATTGCAAGGCTAAAATGTCTAAAATGAATGAGCGAATGAGGAGGAACATGACTCGAACCATGGCCCTGGAGATGCTTCAGAACTTGACGAGTGATGATTCGGATGCGGGGAACAATCGGAGGTGGAAAGTGACAGCGACGTTTCCTGGGTGCAAGTTAACATTTCCTCCTCGTCAGAGAGTGATTCAGAGTCAGAGTCCACATCAAGGAAAAAGAGACGGCTGCTATCATCAGACACGGCGGATCCAGATGTTCCGTTCATGTCGGATCATCCTGGTGAGCTCCGCTGCCCTGTCCTGCGCTGTTTGTTTTGCTGCATGGGCTGTTCACTAGTTCTGCTAGTCCTATTATTATTATTAGCCTATTGACCGCTTCGCAAATCGTCACTATATAACATTTTCGTCATAGTTTTTGTCATTCAAACCTAGTTTTTATTTAGTTATCGTCTCGTTTTCATCTTTGAAAAAATGTGGTTGACGAAAATAATTACTACGAAAATTATTCATCAACACTGTAACGGTCAAAATGACCGTTTGTGGCCGTTCTAGTAGTTTTGGAATTCTGGCACTTCTAGTGTTAATGCCTAATATTCCTGTCTTTGTTTTACAGTACGATGTGGTGGTGGAGGTGAGAATTGTTGGCTCCTGTGCAAGTCTTCGAATGGTGCTGATGCAGATCTTTGTACTTTTGCCTTTTTGCACCTTTTCCTGAGCTATTTATTTTTTTAAGTAGGACTATCAGAAGAACCGGATTAGTCAGTGGACGAACATTTCCTCAACGGAGTGGATATTGCAGCTTTCTCACGAGTTGAACCCAGAGGCTCAGATAGGGAAGTACACGCTAAAGGCTTTCATTGGTGAAAGAACAATCTCCCATGTTTTTGAGGTGAAAAAATATGGTATGTCCTTATATATGAAATGTGCAGTAGTTCAATGACAAAACTGGGGTCTTATCTGAAGCATTTTTTTTTCTGGTTTAGTTTTACCAAAGTTTGACGTGACTGTAAACACACCACAGATGTACAGCGTTGGAGATGAGGGACTGAATGTTGAGGCTTGTGCCAAGTGAGTTATCCTTTTATTTTCTTGTTGCCACATTTCTTGTCTTGTGGTTGGTCACTTGATCTTGTTCCTTGTGACCTTTCCCAGATACACATATGGCCAACCTGTACCTGGTCAAGTCTTGGTGGAAGTATGTCGTGAGCTGTTTCCATACGCCGTGGCTCCTGAGTTGACCCGTTGGTGTCTGAATCAAACCGCAGAGGTGTGTGACTCCTGCCTTACAGTTGATGGCTTTTCTTTTGCTTGAGCCTGACTTTAATGTGACCCTTTGTTCTGCTACCAGATGAATGCCACTGGCTGTGCCTCCCTTACCGTCGACACCTCAATGTTTTTCAACACCAAATTTGAAAATAGAATGCAAGACACTTTTCTTGTAAATGTGAACATCACTGAGGAGGGAACAGGTGAGCTATTGGCTGATCTAACCAACAGCACATGTATGGAGAAAGTTGATTTGTTAATTTGTTTTTTTTTTCTCTTTCCCCAGATATAGTGATGTCAAAATCTGCTACAGTGTCCATTACTTTTGAAGTCGGCAAGGTTGCGTTTGTGGACATCCCTGATCATTTTGAACCTGGATCAGTGATTAATGGAAAGGCAAGTAAAAGTTAACTTGTTGCAGAAGCCTTCACATTGGTTCTCTTTCCTAACCTTGATCATTCCCAACAGATCTCAGTGTCTCGTTTCGATGGTACTCCAATTGCAAACAAAGTTGTTTATCTCCTGGATGGGAACAGCTGGCCCAATAAACAGCTGATGGATCTGACCACAAACCAGAAAGGACTAGCCACATTCTCTCTCAACACTGCCAATCTTCCTAAAGCTGCTCTCAATCTTCTGGTACGATTTGCTATTTGTGTTTTGTGAGATTAAGTCTACATTTCTCAAGAAACTGATTCTGTTTGTTCCCCAGGCAAGTGTGACCCCAGCAGTTGTTTATAGTTACAAATCGCCATACTTCACAACAGATTCAAGGGTTGTTCAGCTTCTCCAACCGGGTTCTTTCAGTAACCCATCTAGTGCACTGACTATAGTGACGCTCGAGCAGCCGCTCAAATGTGGTGCTACGTTTCCAGTGACCGTGGAGTATTCTTTTGTTGGAGAGGCTGGTGGCTACAGCACTGACATCATCTTTATGGTGAGTGGACCTCTGCTTTTGTTCTCAATTCCTCTGGCCTGTTTAAGTAACCGTTGTACTTTGTCAGGTCTTGTCCAGAGGAATAATCGTCCTCCATGGATTTCGGACGGTCACAGCGAGGGCTTCTAATACAGTCATGAGCGGCTCAGTGTCGTTCCAGCTGTCTGTCAGTGTCGATATGGCTCCAGTAGTGCAGATTCTGGTTTACTGCGTTCTGCCCAGTGAGAATGTGGTTGTTGGCAGTGCGTCATTTGACACTGAAATGTGTCTCCCAAACCAGGTATGATGTGCACTAGCATCTTTTGGCTTCAAGTGGGGAATAGTGACGTGTCCTACAGCGTGTTTGCGTCTTGTTCCAGGTGTCTCTAAAGTTCTCTCCTGCTACGGCCGTTCCTGCGGAGAAATGTTCTGACGGTCTCTGCTGAAGCAGGATCTCTGTGTGGCATCAGTGCTGTAGATCAGAGCATCCGGATCATAGAGCCAGGAAGACGTCTGTGTGCTAAAATGGTATCCATGTGCAGTTGATTTAAATTTCTTGTTGGTCTTGACATTCATGTTAAATTTTAGAGTTTGAGTAATGCTGGAGTAATTGGACAAACCTATGCTATTATGTGACTGATACAATTTGTGTACATTTAATGCCTAATTCTAAATGTTGATCATAAGATGTCGAATCATGTGACGAACACTTTTTCATGGTCCCAGGTGTTCGACTTTCTCCCAGTGCGATCTTTATCAGGTTACCCAAACAGCATTCTGGAAGAGCCAGAGTGTCTAGGTTTTGGACCCAGCCCACCTTTTGAACCCATTCTAGCTCTTCGTAGAGATCGCCGGGGTTTTTGGATAAATCCTCCCTACATTTCTCCTACGAATCAAGCTTACACAACCTTCATGGTAGAAAACCATTTATGACTATGTAGTTGCTGAATGTGTAGTCACTGACATGAAATCTGTCTTCTGTTTTGGCCCGTCACTCTGACAGAGCATGGGAATTAAGGTAGCAACAAATCTCGACGTGCAAGCCCCTCCGTGCCCGGAGTATCCCAGATTCCCAGAAGGTAGGTCTATGCAGAGGCCATTCTTTCAGTAAAAGCAAATTGTGGTTTTGGATGGATTTTAATCTTAATTTGTATAAATGGAACAAGAGGCAGTTATGAACCCTGTTTATTCTGCAGACAATGACCGTTCTGAGTGGGTGTAATATCACTTATATCTTTCAGAGATGAGATTTCATGGTCTTCCTGTAGACATGGAAATGGCTGCTATGCCTGCAGCTGAAGTGGCTCCGGCTGAAATGGCTCCTTTAAAAGCAGAAAGTGGTGGAATTGACACTAACTCCTTTGAAGTGACAATCAGGACCTACTTCCCAGAAACATGGCTCTGGGAGCTTGCTGAAGTGGGGTTGGTGAACCATGTATTCCTTCTAAAGCTTTTTGCCCATAGATTTTACTTCGTTTCCCTTTTATTGCTCATCTGCTGTCCTTCAGAGACACTGGATCCACACAACTTCCCCTCACTGTTCCTGACACCATCACCACATGGGAGACTGAGGCGTTCTGCCTGTCCTCTAAAGGTTTTGGTCTGGCTCCTCCTGCTCTGCTGACGGTCTTCCAGCCCTTCTTCCTGGAGCTCTCCCTGCCGTACTCCATCATCCGTGGAGAGTCTTTTGAGCTGAAGGCCACGGTCTTCAGCTATCTGTCCAAGTGCATCATGGTCTGCCATGTTTTTCTCTTATAATGGATCTGTATGAAGGTCTTTGTTAGTATCTTTGCTTCATGTGCTGTTTCATTGGCAGGTTAAAGTAACTCCAGCTTCATCCACGGCCTTCACTCTTAAACCATATACTGATCCGTATTCATCCTGTCTTTGTGCCAATGGGAGAAAGACCTTTAAATGGGTTCTCTCAGCTTCAGTTCTTGGTCAGTTTTGCATCCTCTCTCTAAGTTAAGTGTATATTAGGTGGTGCTTACTTCCTGTCTGTCGCTGCAGGAGCCGTCAATGTGACTGTCAATGCTTCAGCTGAACCATCGCAGACTCGATGTGGCACTGAAATCGTGACTGTACCAACGAGAGGACGCATTGATGTTGTCACTCGAAGTCTACTTGTCCTGGTAAGTGTTAACCAGCCTTCTTGGGTTTGATCATTGAGCTGATATTTTACTGATGTTTTGTTTTATTGCTTTTATAGCCTGAAGGAGTTGAACGGACAAACACCCAGAGTTTTCTACTGTGTCCAAAGGGTTTGTTTGCACTCAATGATTCCCAAACACATTCTCTCTGTACAGCCAAACATTAGCCTAGAGTTCACTCTGTACATGCTTGAGAGCTATCATTAGAAAGCATGGCATTTTTCACCCATATGCTGATACCAAACCATGTTTTTCTTCGCTCCCTTACAAAATTGACCAATTCCCAATTGAACAGACTGCATAATATAAAAACTGAATAACTCATTTCCTACCACTCTCTGAATCTCTTATTTAAAAGCCACACTTCTAGTGTCTCTAAAACCGTGCTCTTCCATCTTAATAGTTCTAAATTATGACATGTACTAACTGTTCTGAATTTTTCATTGAGGGCATATGCATTCATGACCTCAAGGCTAGATTATTGTAATGCTCTAAATGGGTTATTTTCCCTGCACGCAAAATGGACCAGCTGTAGTTTTATTTCTTACAGAATCAGGAAATAAGACCTTTTAGCCGGTTCTGTCAATACTGCATTGGCTTCCTACTGTATTAAACAGTTTAAACGTCAATTTAAAAAATTGCTGATTACTTGCAAAGCACTAAATGGTTTAAATCCCCAGTACTTGAGCAAGCTTTTAACACATTTATAGTCATTCACGTCTATTGCAATCTCAAATTCTCTCCAGTTGATAATGCCTAGAATATTAAAATCTTCTGCTGGTGGCAGCTTTTTTTAATATTTGGCACCTAAACAGTAGAACTTCTTACCATTGTCCAGGAAGCAGACACTCTGTCAGTTCAAAGCTAGACTAAAAACGCATCTCTTTAACCTAGCATTCACATGGCACCTTGTCAACTTCTGTAATTCAATGTCAGACTGGCTGCATAGATTAGGTGAGCCAGAACTGGGAACACTTTCTATAAGACCTGATGTACTCATTTCATAAGATTGGTAACTTGTCAATTGTAATGAGGAGACTCCTCTCTAAATGTAAACACTCTTAACTATAAACTGATGCCGTGCACTTTTTTTTTTTTTTTTTTAGTTCACGTTTTAGAATTTGAAATGGGTTCCAAGGTTTTTTTTGTTTTTTGTCGCGCAAAGTTTGCATTCTTGAGCCGCAAGACTGTCCTGCAAATGAATGGCCAGAATGCATTAAGTTCTGTTTTCAGTTAAAACGGTTTCGCCCAAGCGGCCCCTAATTTATCAGCTAAAGATCTTTGCAAAGGAAGTGAATCATGCTAACTTTTACTGGACCATAATTTTAACTGATTGTTTTGGCTTTAAAGCAGCTTTTGAATACTTTAATTTCCTATCACTGTAAATCTGCTTTGAAACTGTCACAGTGTCTGGATGTGTTCCCTTGTTTGTCCACAATGTCCTCCTTCCCCACTGTGTCATTCACTATCTGAAACTGCATTTCCCATCATCCTGTTCTGTCACTTACTGATCATTGCACTCAGCTGTTCCCCAAAATCATTGGATTTTCTGTTCCCTGTGTGTTCGTGACACTATCTGTGTTAAAAGTTGTATATAAATGAAGTTGAGTTGACTAGAGCTCAATACTGATCCCTTCTTTTCGGTCTGCAGGAAACATTCTTTCTGAAGATGTGACTCTGATGTTTCCAACAAACGTGATTGAAACTGAGCATCTGACCAATCCTTCAGTCCTTGGTAAAATGTGTCATTCAGTAGAAGCTGCCGGGTAATATTAGCAGAATAACTTTTTTCTGATGTGGGTTTTATGCTTGACCTCTTGTAGGGGACATAATGGGTCGTGCACTGAAGAATCTGGATCGGTTATTACAGATGCCGTATGGCTGTGGAGAACAGAACATGATTATTCTTGCTCCCAACATTTACATCCTACTGTACCTTGAAGTAACGGGACAACTCACCGCACCCATCCGAGAGACTGCCACAGGCTTCCTTAAAAGTGGTATGGAAAATCTACTTTATACTGTATGTGGGAGACTAAATTCCAAGAAAGTTTAGTCCTTCTCTTCCCTTTGGAGTGCCAGACAGTCTAACTTCCTGACCAATTTACATGTGGATTTTGACTTACTAGGGTACCAAAGACAACTGAACTACAGACACAACGATGGTTCTTACAGCACCTTTGGTAATGATGAATCAAATACATGGTGAGTTTCACACTGTTCTTTTGTGTATAATCTGTGGCACCAATTTTTTTCAGTTTGTTCAGTTTGTGACCTCTTTTCCTTGGCCAGGTTGACTGCCTTTGTCATGAGGTCTTTTGGTCTAGCGAGGCAGTTTATCTTCATTGATCCACATGTCCTGCAGAGTGCAAAGGATTGGTTGATCCGCAAACAGGGTTCAGATGGTTGTTTCATTCAGCAGGGAACTCTGTACCATAGTGAAATGAAGGTGCATCTCATGTTTGTGAAACTATGCTAATGGCCAACTGACATGGTGTGTGACCTTTCTTAATGATTTGTGTTTGTATGGTTTTAGGGTGGAGTTGGTGATGGTGTGACCATGACTGCCTACATTGTTGCATCGCTGCTGGAACTAGGTGTCCCCACCATGGTAAAAACATCTGCTGTAGTTCTGAGTTCCTTAAGCATCCAGATGACCTTCCTGTTCAGGCTGTCTAATGTTTGATTGGTGTATCAGGATCCGGTAATTACCAATGGTCTGTCATGCTTGAGGCCTGTCGTTGGGAACCTGGTAAACACTTATGTAACTGCTCTGCTCGCCTACACCTTCAGTCTGGCTGGAGAGACCACCACTCGATCACAGCTTTTAACTTCCTTGGACAACCTTGCCATTTCTAATGGTGAGATATACCAGCCTCTTGTTGTTCATCAGGGTCCTTGGCTTTAACTCCCCTCTCCCTCTTTATCTAAGGTACTAATCTCCATTGGTCTCAGACGACATCTGGTGATACTCTGGCGGTGGAGATCAGCTCTTACGTGCTGCTAGCAGTTCTCGCTGTTCAGCCTCTCACAACGGCTAATCTGGGCTATGCTAACCGCATTGTCAACTGGCTCGTGACCCAGCAGAATCCCTATGGAGGCTTCTCATCCACCCAGGTGCCTGTGACTACCAGACATGAGTACAATCATTTAAGGATTTTTAATCTTGCTTGTGCTTGTTTTTAGGACACAGTGGTGGCTCTTCATGCCCTGTCTGTGTACGCTGCTCAAGTGTTCAGCTTGGACGGCTCCAGCTCTGTTACCGTACAGTCCTCAGAAGTAGGTGGAGACTCCTACAGCTTCAAAGTGAATCGGGACAACAGGCTGCTGTATCAGGAGAAGCGGCTGAAGAACGTTCCTGGCAAATATACTGTTAAAGTGTCAGGATCCACTTGTGTGTCTGTGCAGGTCCGTATCTTCACCCTATGATTCTGTTATGCATGTCCAAATCTTACTGTGCTTTGTTTGCTATGCACTTATGCTGTAGGTTGCGTGTTTCTACAACATCCCAACACCTGTTAAATCTGCCAAAACGTTGAGTGTCAAAGCAAATGTGAATGGAGACTGCCAACAACTCGGCGCCAATCTCATGTTAAACTTCACAGTGAAGTAAGAACGGCTCTGAATTTGTGTCCTGAAACCAGCAAATGTTTAACAAAGGGAAGCCGTGTTCTTGATCCTGTTGACTAAACCTCAATTTTTCCCTCACCACCCTCATTCAGATACGATGGTGTAAAAGCAAGCACTAACATGGTTGTGGTTGATATTAAGCTCCTGTCAGGGTTCACGGCAGATAAGTCACTGGTTCGTATGTGTTAAAGATTTAGAAAGTCCTAAGATGCTTGATGCTCCATCAGTTGTAATTGTCAAACAATGGTCTCTTCCCCTCAGCTTGAATTATTTGACCCGATAATTGAGCGAGTTGATCTTGAAGATGATCATGTCCTGGTGTATCTAAAAGAGGTGAGACTGTGTACTTGGGTATATTACTAGCTGCCATCTTCTTGAGAGCTGTGTGCATCTCTGCTGTTCATCCTTTTGGTCTCGCAGGTTCCCAAAGGCGTCCCCATGAGTTACACTCTGCAGCTGAATCAGGTTCTTAAAGTGAACAATCTCAAGCCAGCGGTCATACATGTGTATGACTACTATCAGACAAGTATGCTTTCTTCCTAATCATTAATTTCTCTGGCTAAACTCGGTAAATATAATACAAGTCATTCTGTTCCCCTTCAGGTGATTCATTTGAGACCACCTACACGTCCCCCTGTCCATGATCTGATTGACTCATGACTTAAATAAAACCGCTTTTATTCAATCAGTTCTCTTGTTGCCAGTTTTGTTTGTTCATGAGTTAATATTCATCCTGTGATTACAAATGCTTGTAACATGATGGAAATAGTTAAATAAAAAAATAAAATACTGCTTTATTTTGCTTGCAAGCATCCATTCATCAAGGACTGTTGCAGATGTAAATAACCTACAACCATGGCAATTTTACTTCTAAATGAAGGCATTCCATTACGCAGTAGACTAAGATCCAATGTCGACAGTTTTACTATAAAAAAGAAAGCATTAGCTTAACCTTAATTCATCTTGTTCATTAAACAAAAGTTTTATACAGACTACGCATGCTTTTTACTTTAATTTCTGTACCTGAAAATTGTTATGTTCCACTAGTATTTAAGACTTTGGACTACCGGTTACTCAAGCTTTAAGTTGTGGATTGTGTGGAAGCTAATAATTGGGTGACAAATCTTGCATTTAACACAGAAATCATAAACCAGGGCAATAAAAATGAATAACTCTAGTGTCTTATTACAACTAACATTACAAGATGATGTTTAAACTTGCTCTGCTCTTACATGGATGATACTCTGCAGAGTTGTCTGTTTTTATGGTCTTAGTTCTTAATGCCAAACATGTGCTTAGATGAGCTAATGTAGGAAAAAGAAAAATTTAATGTATTAAGTTTTACATTAAATGTAAAAAATTAATTATATATATATGCATATCCTCAATCTATCTTATGCTTGTGAATATGAAATATATGGGCCTTTACTAAAATAAAATGCATGTGAAATTGAAGCAATTCAATTGGAGGTGACTAACACTTCATACACTCATAACAATACTAGGTTAGCTATGGTTATTGCATGATATGTTTGGACTGAAAATAAAACTGTTTGTATACTGTGGGCTACACTGAAAAAGTGTATTGTTGATTTTTTACTTGTTCCAAGAAAGAAACCATGTTAAACATGATTTTTTTTTATTTAAATTGAGATGTTTTCACTTCTTTCCAAGTAGCAAAGTTGCATTCAAATGTCATGTTTTTGACATTTTTAAATCCCACATAGCAAGCAACCATCAAATCAATGTTAATGGGTCAACATAAGTAATTTCATTTTACAAAGTCATAATTTTTTGAATGACATTTGGTTGTGTGTGTGTATGACCTAATATGTGCTAATGACTCTTTTTTTTTTTTTTTGTTCTCCACAAAAATAAATGGATTGGCTAAAGGAGATGTCTTATAATAATAATATATATATATTTTTTATATATAAATAATTTGAAATTTATAAATGACGAGACACCAAATAGGGTATTTATCTGCACTGATGACGGCAGCGATGATGAAGTATCGGCAACGGGTTGTTTTAGCACTTTATCCTCAGGCAATGGAAAAGTCTAGCCATGCCAGACCTACATCAAGATGTTAGTTTGGGAATTCATCATTGATGGGGCTCAATCCGAGGGGCGGGATGAACGGTAGAAGGTCTCCGACCATCGCCAACTCTGTCCTCATTATTTAAGCCCACCCGCCGACTCTAATACAAGATGTGATTGGGCCCGTCCTAAGTTGGGTTTTTACAGCTAAAGACGTCTAATGAGAGTTGCTAGACCCCCACTGGCAGCGAAATGATTTTTGCTGCCGCTAGAGTGTGTCTAGATTTCTAGGCTAGGAAAAGTCTTGAGGGTGGAGCAATTCAAAAGGATTAAATAATTTCTTTATTTCCGAGGATAGCTACCTGAGATGAACCATCTCATTTTCGAGGGTGTCCCTACAGTACAAATAAACCAACATCATAATAGAAAATCATAATTAAAAGAAATAAAACACAGGAACAAACATTTAGATACATTCATATACATATACATATATATATATACAGTACTGTGCAGAAGTCTTAGGTCGTTTTCTGTGATAAAAAACGGGGTTTTCGTGTAAACGAGGGCAAAACGCAGAGAAATATCTGTGTTTTCCCATCGTGTAAACGGGGCCTGAATCAATACCAGATAGAACTCCTAATTAGCAGACTAAATTAATTCCAGGTGATGGTTAATCAATTAAATTAACTAAACGAACGTGTTTTCTGACAATTGAGAGTTTAAATATCCCTTGCCTTCAGTGCAGATGATTGAGAGAAGCAGCCACTACAAACAGTGGTAGACTATCACAAGAGAAGTCCTCTGGAAAACACTTTTGATTTTGGGTTTGGTTTTGGATGATTTTTCCTCATGGCTGTGAGGGAGACTAGTTTTTGGAAAGGGGTTCATTTTAGCCCTTTTCCTCTTTGCTGTTGATGGACCAGAAACCAGGGCCGTAAGTGCTGTTATGTGGGGGATTTACTCAACTTTATAGATGGTGACAATGAGCTTTGTGGACTTATTGAAGCATTGCAAAAGAGCACTACTCTTCATTTGATGTTATCCCAGTGATAAAATGGATGTTTTGTGGTTTCTGAAACTATACTCTTTTATATTTTTCCACAGGTTTATTCATGGTGACGTTCCCTGCACTGATTGAGTCTGGATCTGAGGCCAAATTATGCATTACTCTTTTGAAACCCCAAGAGAACCTCACAATTACAGTGTCTCTGATGGATGAGAAAAACAAGACGACTCAACTCGTGCAGCGGGCTTCTTCAACGTCATTTCACCGTTGTTTCAGCTTCCAGGTCTTTCATGACTTTTGAGCATTTGTTTATTTTGTTGGTCTGGTTTGGTATCTCCACATGAATTTCGGAGTTTCTCCACAGGCTCCTCGAGTAGATGGAGATTTGGTGCAGAAGCTAAAGGTGGACGTTCAAGGGAAGGTGTTCAGAGCGTCTGAAGAGAGGAAAGTCATGTTTCGACGTTACTTACCTTTGACCTTCATCCAAACAGACAAACCCATCTACAATCCAGGACAAACTGGTGAGCTGTGAATGCCCCTTTGTTTAGAGGTGTAGAAAGTCCAAGACGCTACAAGTTTCGATCATCTTCAAGTGCATTGTTGTAGTTTATTGGTGTCTTCGCAGTGAACTTCAGAGTTGTCACTATGGATACCAGATTTGTGCCTTTTGATCAGATGGTAGGCTCAGATGTTTCAGCATATTGAGTTTTCTAGCCATAAAAAAAACTGCAAATTTAATGCAGATTATTTTATGGCACTATTTTGCACATTTTCAGGCATCAGTGTGTTTTATAAATGTTTAATATTCCTGTCTTTGTCTTTCAGTACAATCTGGTGGTGGTGGAGGTGAGAATTTGCTCTGACTCAAGTCTTTGAATGGAGCCAATGCAGCTTTTTATATATTGCTTTGTTTCTTTGGTTTTTCCTCTGAGCTGATAATTGTTTTTTTTTAGGACAATAATAATAACCGGATCGGTCAGTGGACCAACATTTCCTCAGCGGGTTGGATATTGCAGCTTTCTCATGAGTTGAACCCAGAGGCTCGGATGGGCGTGTACACACTAAAGGCTTTTATTGGTGAACGAACAATCTCCCATGTTTTTGAGGTGAAAAAATATGGTAAGTTTGTGTATAAATTGTGAAGCAGTTCAATGACAGATCTGAGGTCTTGATCCAAGTCATTTGGTTTCTGGTTAAGTTTTGCCCAAGTTTGATGTGACCGTAAACACACCACAGACGTACAGTGTTGGAGATGAGGGACTGAAAGTTGAGGCTTGTGCCAAGTAAGTTAAGCTTTATTTTCTTGTCATTTGGTTGGTCCGTTCTTGATCTTGTTGCTTATGATGTTTCGCAGATACACATATGGCCAACCTGTGCTTGGTCAAGCATTGGTGGAAGTGTGCCGTGAGCCGTATCGATATGTTGGGGTTCCTGATTTGACCCGTCGTTGCCTGAATAAAACTGCGAAGGTTTGGCTCCTGTCTTAAAGTGGAAGGTTTTTCTTTTGCTTGTGCTTGACTTCTTGACTTAAATGTGATTTTTTTTTTTTTTTTTTCTCCTTTGTTCTGCTACCAGATGAATGACACTGGCTGTGCATCCCTTGCCATTGATGCATCCGTGTTTTTCAACACTAAATTTGAACCTAATATGCAAGATACCTTTCTTGTAAATGTGAACGTCACTGAGGTGGGAACAGGTGAGCTATTGGCAATTTAAGCCGAACCCATGGAAATTTAAAGTTTTTATTTTACTTATTGTATCCCTCCAACACTCTCCACCCTGCCCCCCAGATGTAGTGATGTCAAAATCTGCAACAGTGTCCATTACGTTTGAAGTTGGCAAAGTCATGTTAGTGGACCTCCCAGATTACTTTGAAGCAGGATCAATGATTAATGGAAAGGCAAGTAAATGTATTTTCCTTGTTGCAGAAGCCTTCACATTTCTTAACCTTGATCATTCCCAACAGATATCAGTATCTCGTTTCAATGGTACTCCAATTGCAAACAAAGTGGTTTATCTCCTGGATGGCAACAGCTGGCCCAATAAACTGCTGCAGAATCTGACCACAAACCAGAAAGGACTGGCCACATTCTCACTCAACACTGCCAATCTTCCTGAAGCTGCTCTTAATCTTGTGGTACGATTTGCTCTGTTTTGTGAAATGTGGACTTCTCCCAATCTCTTGCATGAAACTAATTCCTTTCATTCCCCAGGCAAGTGTGACTCCAGAGGTTGTTTATAGTTACAAATCGCCATACTTCACTACAGATTCAAGGGTTATTCAGCTTCTCCAATCTGCTTCTCCTGACACCCCATCATTTAGTGAACTGAAAATAGTGAAGCTCCAGCAGCCGCTCAAATGTGGTGCTGTTGTTCCAGTGACCGTGAAGTATTCTTTCGTTGGAGAGGCTGGTGGCTACAGCACTGACATCGTCTATATGGTGATTGAACTTAAATTTATTTGTATTTTCCCCACTGTCCGTTTGTTTAACTTTATGCATTCATTTATCTTAGGTCATGTCCAGAGGAGTGAACGTTCTCCATGGATTTCAGACAGTCACAGCGACAGCTTCTACAGTCATGAGCGGCTCGGTGTCGTTCCAACTGTCTGTCAGTGTCGATATGGCTCCAGTAGTGCAGATTCTGGTCTACTGCGTTCTGCCAAGTGAGAATGTGGTTGTTGGTAGTGCATCATTTGATACAGAAACGTGTTTCCAAAACCAGGTATGATGTCACCATTCTTCACAAAGAAAAAAACCCAGTGCACATGTCCTACAGCGTGTTCGTTCTTGTTCCAGGCGTCTCTACGGTTCTCTCCTGCTAAGGCTGTTCCTGCTGAGGAGAATGTTCTGACGGTCTCTGCTCAAGCAGGATCTCTGTGTGGCATCAGTGCTGTAGACCAGAGCATCCGGATCATGGAGCCAGGAAGACGTCTGAGTGCTGAAATGGTACCCTGTGCCTAAATTAGACTTCTCTTGTAGCAAATTTGCTTATGAAAAATATTAATTCTGAATATTTGGATTAGTTAATATAATTAACTTGATATGCTAATTTAATATTTGGAAATTGACCCCTTTTTCCCATGAACACATTAATATCTCACCAATATGAATAACTGTCCTTGTGCAATTTGAGGCTCCAGTTGATCTTTGTTTTGAGAGACTGAACCAGTGAACTTCATATTGAACACATGATTTGATTGTGACTCATTTATATAAGAATCGTGATTTCTGAAACACTTTAAGCAAAATTTAAGATAACAAATGGGGGATGAAGATTATGGAATTTAAAGGGTATATTTCTCCTCTGATAAGACTTATGACCCAGAGGAAATTTGCAGTCCTATAACCGTTAGCTTCATTTGGGATGTTAGTTTTGGAGGATGTGTCGGACCTTTGGGCATGAGTTTGCTGGATTATTCATTTAATATAATGAATTTGTCTGGTCCAGATGGTACACCTTTTTAGAACTTAACAAGTGGCTTTCTAATCAGATGTGCCACTAAAATAATTACTTGCTTTCTCCATGTTCTCAGGTGTTCAACTTGCTCCCAATTCGATCACTATCTGAATATCCATATGAAGTTGAGGATGAACAGGAGTGCCTAAATGTTCGACCCCGTCGGGCCATTCCTACAGACCAAGCCTATGAAACCTTCAAGGTATAAAACTGTCCATTGTCCTGTTTACTCAAATAACCTTAATCTTCAAATGTTTTTCTCTTGCTCTGACAGAGCATGGGGATGAAAGTTGCCACAAATTTGCCTATCAGATTCCCTCAGTGTGTGCTGTACAGAGGCCTGAATTATTATCGTAACTTCCATTATGGTATGTCTGTTTCTTGCTCACATATTGCCACTTGACTTGATGGATCCCTTAGGTTTATTTTAGTTGGTAGCTTCTGTGAGGTGAAACTGCAAACCATTTGGAAAAACTTTAATCCTTTGCATTGTAAACAGCACATTTAATAAGAAGACTATACACCATGTAAAGTCACAACTAATCAACATTTCTTTTCTACAACTGGACTAACATGCACGTTTGACGCTGTATGAACCATGGTTATTCTGCAGACACTAGGACCGTTTGTAGTAAAATTGCTGGTTTCTTTCAGTCGAGCATTATCGTCAACCCGTGGACATGGCTATTATTGGAATGGCTCCAGAAGTAGCAAGTGTTGGAGGTGACACTTCCTCTTCTGATGTAACCGTCAGGACTTACTTTCCAGAAACCTGGATTTGGCACCTTGCTCAAGTGGGGTTGGTAAAACCTTTGTTCCATCGAAAAATACTTTCCCACATTTTGCTTCTCCTGTCCCCTTCATTTATAGTTGTGCTTTTCTTCAGAGCAACTGGATCGACACGAGTTCCCCTCACTGTTCCTGACACCATCACCACATGGGAGACGGAGGCGTTCTGCCTGTCCTCAAAAGGTTTTGGTCTGGCTCCTCCTGCTCTGCTGACAGTCTTCCAGCCCTTCTTCCTGGAGCTCTCCCTGCCGTACTCCATCATCCGTGGAGAGTCTTTTGATCTGAAGGCCACTATCTTCAGCTATCAGTCCAATTGCATCATGGTCTGTCATGGTTTCTTTATATACTGTAATGGCTCTGTATAGAAGGTCATGTATCTGTGCTCTGTTTTCATTGACAGGTTAAAGTAACTCCAGCTTCATCCATGAACTTCACTCTTAAACCATATTCTGATCCATATTCATCCTGTATTTGTGCCAATGGGAGAAAGACCTTCAAATGGGCTCTCTCTGTGTCTGTTCTCGGTCAGTTTGAACAGTCTGTTAACAAATTTAAAGTTTTATTTTTGCTCACTTTCTGTCTGTTACTGCAGGTGCCGTCAATGTGACTGTCAATGCTTCAGCTGAACCATCCCAGACTCGATGTGGCACTGAGGTCGTGACTGTGCCGACAAGAGGACGCATTGATGTAGTCACTCAAAGTCTACTTGTCCTGGTAAGGGTTACCAGCCTTCTGGAGTCTAGTCATGAAGCCCATGGTGCTTTACTGATGTGGTGTTGCATTTACAGCCTGAAGGAGTTGAAAGGACAAACACCCAGAGCTGGTTACTGTGTCCAAAGGGTTTGTTCGCACTTAATGATTCCCCAATACCTTCCTGTATAGCCAAACATTAGCACTCAATGCTGATCCATTCTGTTTGGTCTGCAGGAAAAGTTCTTTCTGAAGATGTGACTCTGACGTTTCCAACAAATGTGGTTCAGGGATCAGCCAGATGCTCAGTTTCAGTTCTTGGTAAAACATTTTATGGACCAGAAACTGCCACAAATGTTTGGCAGAATACTTGTTCTGATTTGGGATTTTATGATTTACATCCTTGTAGGGGACATAATGGGTCGTGCACTGAAGAATCTAGATGGGTTATTGCAGATGCCATCTGGCTGTGGAGAACAGAATATGATCATTCTTGCTCCAAATATTTACATCCTGCTGTACCTGGAAGTCACGGGCCAACTCACCACAGCCATCCGAGCAACTGCCATAGGCTACCTTCAGAATGGTATGGGCAAGGAGATCCGTTTAAAAAAAAAAAGTGTTGAATACTAAAACTTGATGACTTGGTCTGACTCCATTCGAAGCCATTAAGACTCTGTTATACACTTCATACCCCTGATTTTATTTTTGAACAGGATACCAAGGACAACTAAACTACAGGCACAGTGATGGTTCATACAGCACATTTGGTTATGATGCGTCCAATACATGGTGAGTTTCATGCTGTTACTCTAGATGTGTAACCTTTTGTCAAATGGTTTGTTAAACTGAATTCCTTCAACCAGGTTGACCGCCTTTGTCATGAGGTCTTTTGGTCTGGCGAAGCGTTTCATCTTCATTGATCCGAATGTCCTTCAGAGTGCAAAGGATTGGCTAATAAGCCAGCAGGGTTCAAACGGTTGTCTCGTGCAACAGGGAACTTTGTACCACAATGACATGAAGGTAATTGTGTTGTCAAATATACCTTAACCATAAACCAGTCAAGATTATTTTTAATCTATGTGCTGGTGTTTTAGGGTGGAGTTGGTGATAACGTGACCATGACTGCCTACGTTGTTGCATCGCTGCTTGAACTAGGAGTTCCTGCCACAGTAAAAATCTCTCCAGTAGTTTTATGAGCTCCTTGCAAATGGTCTTCTGGCTGTTGTCTGATATCTGCTTTGCTTTCAGGATCCTGTCATTACCAACGCTCTGGCATGCTTGAGGCCCGTTGTTGGGAACCTGGGAAACACTTACACCACAGCTCTGCTGACCTACACCTTCAGTCTGGCTGGAGAGACCACCACTCGATCACAGCTTCTAACAACCTTGAACAACCTTGCCATTTCTGAAGGTAAGATACATCAGCCTCTTGTTTGTGTAAGTTCTTCGTCCTCAACTTTCTCTCATCCTAAGGCACGAAGCTCCATTGGTCTCAGACGACATCTGGTGATACTCTGGCGGTGGAGATCAGCTCTTACGTCCTGCTAGCGGTTCTCGCTGTTCAACCCCTCACAACGGCTGATCTGGGCTATGCTAACCGCATTGTCAACTGGCTCGTGACCCAGCAGAATCCCTATGGAGGCTTCTCCTCCACCCAGGTGCCTCTGACTACCAAACATGTGTGCAATAAATTATGAGAAGTTTTTAATCTTGTGCTTGTTTTTAGGACACAGTGGTGGCTCTTCAGGCTCTGTCTGTGTACGCTGCTCAAGTGTTCAGCTTGGACGGCACCAGCACTGTAACCATACAGTCCTCAGTAGTAGGAGGAGACTCTTATAGCTTCAATGTGAACCGGGACAACCGTCTGCTGTATCAGGAGAAGCAGCTGAAGAACGTTCCTGGAAAATATAGTGTTAAAGCATCAGGATCCACTTGTTTGTCTGTGCAGGTATGAGTCTTAACCCCCTCTATTTCTGTTCTTTTGTGTGCATCAATCTGATTAGACTTGTCTGCCTTGCGCTCATACTGTAGGTTGCGTGTTTCTACAACATCCCGACCCCCGTTAAAGACTCCAAGACACTGACTGTTGAAGCAAAGGTGACTGGAGACTGCCGACCTCTTGGTGCCAATCTTATGTTGAACTTCACGGTGAAGTAAGAACCGTTTTGGCTTTGTGTCCTGAAATCAGCTCTTGTTTGACTTCTTGAAGGATCCAGCATTGATTCTTTTGACCTAAATTTCTTTATTCCACATCACGTCATTCAGATACAACGGTGTAAAAGCTAGCACTAACATGGTTCTAGTTGACATTAAGCTCCTGTCGGGCTTCACAGCAGATACATCACCGGTTCGTAGGTTTAAGATTTAGTAAGTCCTAAGATGCTTGAAGCTCCTTCTGCTGTAACTGTTTGTAAATAATCTCTTTCCCCCAGCTGGGATCTCCACCTCAGTCATTTGCCCCGCTAGTGGAACGGGTTGATGCTGAAGATGATCGTGTCCTAGTATATCTGAAAGAAGTAAGACCGTACACTTGGTATATTCACTAGCTGCCATTTTTCTCATTCATCCATTCTGTCTCACAGGTTCCCAAAGGCGTCCCCATGAGTTACACTCTGCAGCTGAAACAGGTTTTTGCAGTGAAGAATATCAAGCCAGCAGTCATCAACGTTTATGACTACTATCAGACAAGTACTTTCATCCTAATCATTAAATGACCTGGCTGAATTCACTATTGAACATAATCCGATTAATTGCATGTTCCTTTTTCAGGTGATTCGTTTGAGACGACCTACACGTCTCCTTGTCAGTGACTTTGTCTCCTTGTCCGTGACTTTATTCAGTACTGGCTGTAAGATGTTTGCTTAATAAAACTGCTTTCATACAATCAGTTCTTTTGTTCCTCATCTGTGAAGATTTGAAGCAGGTTTATCTTCAGTGTTAATGAATTTTTGTCCTGTAACTTCAAATCCTTTCTTGGGCAGTGGCTTGTTGAAAGTTCGACCTTACACTGCAATTTTTTTATTTTTAAAACGTGCCATGGTTGGACTGTTTGTTTAATCAACTATTTTATGGAGGCATTTAGTTAGACAAATATCCAATGTAGTAATAAACCAAAAAGCAAATGGACAAAACTAGAATAGTTCAGTCATTCAGTGCTGTTGAATTGTGACTATATTAATAGTTGCTGTGGCGTACATGATGCCAATACTAGACTGATTAGCACAATAGAATGTACTGATTGTGCTAATCTGTGTTGGTTAAGTTACTTGAAAATAGTAATTAGTTACTGACTACTTTTCCAAGAAAGTAATCTAGTTACTTTACTGTTTACTTATTTTCAAAAGTAATTGGTTACTTTAAGTTACTTTTCAAAAACATGTTGCACGACCTGAATACGCTAAAGCAACAGACCTTTCAGCCTAATTCTTTTATTCCTGCATATTCCACGTCCATCTAAAATGTAATCGAATTAAATTCTCCTTTTTTAAACTTGTTTGATCAGTTTTTCAATATTTTAACTTCATGCACATTGCATCAAGCGAATTTAATTAACTGCCTTAACACTTTAAAGAGAGACATGAATCCAACATTAATTCCAACATTTAACTCCATTGTTTTTCATCAACATCTAGTTTATCATCCACTTCTACTCTTCCAGTCAAATGCATTATACACTTTCATGTACACTTCTTTTCTTCTCTTGAGTTGTGTTGGTTCTTAGAAGTCAGTAAAGAGAGAGATCTTTCTTTTTCACTTTTACTTATTGTATTTGCTTCATGTATTTATTAATTAAACTCTTTACTCATTTTATCAATTTCATCGTCCTTTTTTCCTACTGATTCTGTTTGAATCAAGAATACTTATTTCTGGAAGCCATGAAGCATTGTTTGCTTATTGCACTTTTGACTTCATGTTTTAAATGTCTAACACGCTTGTAAATGCCCAATTAATATTTATATTTCACCCACACATGACTGAGATGGTCTACATTATCAAAAGTTTCACCCTTGATATCCAATAATCATACATTTCACAGAAGTTGTTCTATTCAGTTCGATGTTTCACTCACACCATGAGGCTTCAAGAAGTCAGAATAATTACTATGAACTTTAAAGAACACAGTTTTTACCGAATTATTACTGCCTCTATCTCACCACAGCTTTAACTAGCAGAAAGAGAGAAACTGGAATAAAGAGAAGCGGAATGTAATCCCTGTTGTTACTTTTGTGTGATTATGTTGATATCTACAGATGTTTTGTCGTTATGAACATGATTTGGCATGTCTTATTTATTGAAATTTTAATAATGCCATGAACCAGAACAATACAATGAGAAATAATCATTCAAAAAAAAAAAAAAAACACACAAAGAGATTAAAAAGTAAAAAATAAAATAAAACTGCCAGAGGACAATAATGTTCTTATAGCAAACAAAAGAAAAAGAACAATTCATTCAGACCTGAGTGCTTTTGTGTTTGTGTAATTGTTTCGATGTTTGGAGTGAGAACTGTTACTGAATGCCAAGTCAAAGTTTGAGATCTGTGAAGGGAATTGATCTGTGTTGCCATTTTTATTTTTACCTTAATCTCTGATGTCATTTATCTTTGGGAGATCACAATGTTTAAATTGAAATGTATTGAACAAATACCTCTAAATATTTCATATTAACCCTTTAATGAGAACTGATCTAATAATGATCTAATTCTATTGCAATTAATGCAGTTATGAGAGAATCAAACAAAGTTTAGAATCATATGGACATATAATGGTGTAGTTATTTACTGTCATTCATGTTTTTGTATTATTGAGGTTTTATCCATCCCACATTGTGAGCAATAACAGTGTTGTCTTTCAATATAGCAGTTTTACAGGCTTTTATATTTTATCTGATTCAAATAATATGTTTCTAACAGCAAACACTCAGAATAAAGTGAGATGGATCTGCTGATGATCCTGAATGGCTTGTTGAGTGAGTGTTGATAGTCTGAGGCTCATCGAGATTAACAGACCTGCTAAAAACACTCTTTACTTCATGACAATAGATCCAGTTTTCACCTAATTTATTATGCTGATGTCTTCACATGTCCTGTAAATGGCCAGTTGAAGCTAATCTAAGAGCCCCTAAAGGGAGATGGTGGAAAATATTTGGGAGGGAAAAAGTAAAACTTTTGCATTCCCTCTCAAAACTTTTACGTTCCTTCGCAAAACGTATTGCGAGCTCGGACAAAGACGTCATGTTTAATGTCCCGCTGGAAATGTTTCAGTGATCTGTATGTCAACATTTATGGAGTTCGGTTAAGTTGGCAATATATTCATATATCTGAAGTTCCCAGATCAATAACTCTTGAGCTAAATTTTGTTCAAACACAAATGCCAGCTATTTCCAAATTATCTCTATTAGCAGTGGAGAGACACATCCTTTAATGTTAAAAACTGTTATGTCACCAAATTCAGTTTACACATCAATGGTTTCCTATGGTCATGTGCTTTTGCATATTTTATACCATTATTCCATGACTCTGTAACACACCAATAGTTCACACAATACTTACGGCTGCTTTTTCAGCCCTTAGTCTCATGTTCACCGCTTTACATGTATTGAACGACCGCTACACAACTCAATATTTGAATGAAGAAGGATAATACTTTTAGGGTTATGACTTGAGCGAGCATCAGTTAATTGATAGACAGATATACATGATTTTATTGTCCTTTTGTATAAAAACAAACTCACTGTGTTTGGCAGATCAGCTCCTCCCACATCAATTCATCATCAGTGAAGCTCCTCCCACAGCAGTTACATGGTCAGTGAAGCTCCTCCCACATAAATGCTGGAATTCCCCTCAGCTACAAGTGAAGACAGCATCAGAAAGAGCTGAAATCTATTAAAGAGGACAGTGAGAACATGAGTGATCCAAAACCCTGCAGAATGAAACACACTGAAGAACAAAGAGGTTGGTGTTTATTTATTCATTCATTCATGATGCTGAAGAACATTCATGTTAGAAACATTCAAGCACTTCATCACATAATGCAGTTAAGGCGAGACACGGCAGACAAAAACATCGATTTTTAATGCAGTGATCAGTTTTGAGAATTTGGGCTAACTTAATTTACTCCTTTAGTGTTCTTTCACGCTGCAAAACGTCGAAAATATTAAATTAAATTTTTGTTTTATTACATTTAGTTTACCTGCGACAGTAAATTTCTCCCGAATTTACCAAGAAGTTAGCATTCCAGCGCGTCATCCCGCGCTCCGTCTGTTTACTGAAGTCAGTCAAGACGAACGGTTAAGCTCTGATTCTCGTGCACAACGGTGTGTAGCCCAAATATGGGCATTTCCTTTCTATCAGTAACCAATCGTGAATATCCAAAGGGTGGTCTAATGAGGAAACCTCATTGGCTACTGCTGGTTTCTGCTAACGTGATTCGCTCAGACGCATATAAATAAAATGCAATATAAATGTATTAAATTCCCTACTTAAATCCTTAAATGCCTTTTTCTCAACATATTTTTTTTTTTTATCATTCTCCAATAGAAATATCTCAGCCTTTGTAGCACCTAAGTACAATAAAATACTTGGCGAAAATCTTTTTTTTTTTTTTTTTTTTAAATTAAGGGTATGGACAGTATATTTTGATTTCCAAGGTAATGAAAGCATATATCCTGTAATCCCTCTGAACTTTTTTTTTTTTTCATCTTGTGTGTAAACAAAATGAAAAAGAATTTTGCACCTGGCTTTATCACATGTTCAGATCTATCTACCGAAAATAAATGTAAAATTGTGCATATTTAATGAGATAATTGCATAATTAAACATACAAATGTCAAGATTTTCAACAAATGGTCGGTAAAGGGAGGAGAAACTTTCATATTGATTGTGAACATCAGATCAAACTAAAAATCTGGTCAAATTAGCTCCTTTCTTTTACTCTTAGGCTATGGTTTGACTTTTCTTTTGTTGTTTTGTAATCCCAATTCACCCCTTGGCCCTACACCTCCATTTTGAGCGTTCACCCTACCTACGGGGTAGGGTGTACAGATGCTTGTTGAGATTGAGGGGTAGGGCGAAAGGGTAGGGTTACATAGCCCTCAAAACAGAGATTTTTCAGAGACACACTAAAGAGAAAGTTCACAGAATGCATCGCAAATCACCGGTGAGATGGCTTCACAAACAGTTAAAGAATTCAATTTAGCGCCAGATGATTCCACCACGCACTTTATTTACTCTTATAATAACACAGTTGTTTAAATTAAGAAATGGTATAATAAATTACCTTTCCGACCAGAAAAGACATAAATTTCGAGGAAGGGATGTTATAATCATCATGTTTATTCAAAGTTAAGAGCAGCTGCGCTGATTGTCAGTTGTTGTCATGGAGAAATTCCTGTAAAAACTCGGTAACGGCAGAGCCATCGCCGACGACTGATGACGTTTCAGGTTCATGAAGGGTTGTTCCATTTCGTAGGGGAATATTTCAACCCCTTGGCCCTTGTAACTCTGTTTTAAGGGCCAAGGGGTACACTCGAAAACAAGGGGTAGGGCCAAGGGGTGAATTGGGATTAAGCCTAGTCTCATTATTTGATACATTGAGTATCTTTACCCCTTTTAAAGAAGGGTGTGAAATAAAAACTGATGGTTTAATTTAAAATGTGCTACAACTTCATGATTTCTTATATTCTGTGTCTGCTCTCTTCCCCTTGGTAAACGGTTTGCATGTATGTATAGTCTAGTTAATAAAGTCTTGTTTATATCACACGTAAAGTTGTCCGTGTCTCAAGCTCATATCCGGAGTCACTAATCATACCGATTTTGACTTCTTGCTCTTAGTAGTATTTAGTAGAAAAGACGTTTCCTATGCCACGGAAATGTACATTTCTATTAATCAATTAATAACCAATACTGAGGGTTCACAGGATGAACTGAGTAATCGGGTGTAATGTTAATGTAGCTAGCTCAATTTAATCCAACGAACTGATCCAAATATTCATCATAAATTATAACAAGTTATGATTAGTTATTAATATTTCATAGAGCTTATTTGTAATTTCGATGTACTGTCAATGAAATTACACTTTTTTTTCCCCATTCATTTCAGACCCGATGGAAGAGAACGAGGAGAGTGAAGAGGAGGAGGAGAGTGAAGACCTGAGTGAAGAACCGAGTGAAGAGGAGGAGGAACATCACGTCAAACCTGGAGAAAAACCTTTGAGGCGCTCAAAGACTAAAGATACATTTTTAAAGAAAAGCCAAGAAATCTTTTACCTGTACTCAGTGTGGAAAGAGTTTCACAAGCAAACCATATTTTAAACTTCACATGAGAGTTCACACCGGAGAGACGCCGTTCACATGTGATCAGTGCGGAAAGAGTTTCTCACAGAAACAAACTCTTAAACTTCACATGAGAGTTCACACCGGAGAGACGCCGTTCACATGTGATCAGTGCGGAAAGAGTTTCTCACAGAAACAAACTCTTGAGCTTCACATGAGAGTTCACTCTGGCGAAAAGCCGTTCTCGTGTGATCAGTGTGAAAAGAGATTCTCACAAAAACCACATCTGATCGAACACAAGAAGATCCACACTGGAGAGAAGCCGTTCTCGTGTGATCAGTGTGGAAAGAGATTCTCACACAAACAAACTGTCAAAGGTCACATGAGAGTGCACACCGGAGAAAAGCCTTTCCCATGTGATCAGTGTGACAAGAGCTTCTCACACAAACAAAATCTCAAAATTCACATGAGCGTTCACACCAGAGATAAGCCTTTCGCATGTGATCAGTGTGACAAGAGCTTCTCAAACAAACAAAATCTCAAAAGTCACATGAGAGTTCACACCGGAGAAAAGCCATTCACATGTGGTCAATGTGGGAAGAGTTTCACACACAAAAGCAGTCTTAAGTGTCACATCAGGGTCCACACCGGAGAGAAGCCGTTCTCATGTGATCAGTGTGGGAAAACATTTCCTAGGGCATCACAACTGAAGGTACACCTGACAGTTCATATGAAGGAGAAGCCGTATTCATGTTCTGTGTGTGGAAAGAGTTTTTATCAGCACCACATGTTGCTTAACCATGAAAAAATACACACTGGTGTGAGAGAGTACATGTGCTTTGAGTGTGAGAAGACTTTTATGACAGCGCGCTGTTTAAAAAAGCATCAGCGGATTCACACTGGAGAAAAACCTTACAAGTGTTCACACTGCGACAAGAGATTCACTGTGTCAGAAAATCTGAAAACACATGAGAGGATCCACACTGGAGAAAAACCTTACAAGTGTTCACACTGCGACAAGAGATTCACTGTGTCAGAAAATCTGAAAACACATGAGAGGATCCACACTGGAGAAAAACCTTACAAGTGTTCACACTGCGGCAAGAGATTCAGTCATTTAACAAGTGTGAAAACACACGAGAGGATCCACACTGGAGAAAAACCTTACAAGTGTTCACACTGTGGCAAGAAATTCGGTCATCCAACATGTCTGAAAAGACATGTGAGGATTCACACAAGAGAGAAACCGCACACATGTAAGACTTGATTTTCCTGCTGAGCTGAGATGAAACTCACCCTGCAATTAAGTAAATAAAATAAACCCTGGACAGAAGATCTCAAAGGAGAAGAACATGACCGTGACCTGTCCAAACTTTTCTCCAACATTGGGCAAGTTGTACAAGTCTGAGTATGTAGGGGTAAGTGGAAGAGCAGTCTTCAGGAAATCCCCAATGCAGTGTGTGTCAGTGTTTTCTCACACACCACTGTGTATCTCTGTCAGGAATGCATTTCTTACTCTTGGAGTCATCTTTGTCATGTATTTAGTATTTCTGAATTGGCTTTTAATCATTTACTTGTGTAATTGGGATGATACAATTTTACCTGACAAATAAAATGATATATTTGAATCATTCTGCATTTTTCTGGAATCATTATTCCTAGCACACTGTTAGACCTCACCAGGTTTTTTTTTTTTTTTTCCAAAGTAAAATAATGGCAACACTGTTGCCAGTAATTTAAAGGGTTAGTTCACCCAAAAATGAAAATTAAGTCATTAATTACTCACCCCCATGCTGTACCAACCCCGTAAGACCTTCGTTCGTCTTCGGAACACAAATGAAGATATTTTTGATTAAATTTGAGAGCTGTATAACTACCACATTGGCTCCTAAGGGACTGCCTCTTGACGGCCCAAAAAGTCAATGAAGAAAGTGTTTAAATATCCCAAGTGACTACCGTGGCTCAACTATATGTTTATCAAGCGACGCGAATACTTTTTGTGCGAAAAAACAAACAAAAATAACGAGTTTATTAGATTATTTCTTTTCTTCCTTGTAGGCCAGAACGAGACTTCCTTATAGATTTCCACGACGCATGCGCGAGAATTGCGATCTGAAGTAGTGTAAGCTGGTGTAAGCAGATCGCAAATCTCGCGCATGCGTCGTGGAAATCTAAGGAATTCTCGTTCTGGCCTACAAGGAAGAAAAGAAATAGTCGAATAAACTCGTTATTTTTGTTTGTTTTTTTGCACAAAAAGTATTCGCGTCGCTTGATAAACATATAGTTGAGCCACGGTAGTCACTTGGGATATTTAAACACTTTCTTCATTGACTTTCTGGGCCGTCAAGAGGCAGTCCCTTAGGAGCCAATGTGGTAGTTATACAGCTCTCAAATTTAATCAAAAATATCTTCATTTGTGTTCCGAAGACGAACGAAGGTCTTACGGGGTTGGTACAGCATGGGGGTGAGTAATTAATGACTTAATTTTCATTTTTGGGTGAACTAACCCTTTAAGGTTAATTATACTACACTGTAAAAAAATATTGTTGGTTTAACTTAAAAAGTAAGTAACCTGGTTGACTTAAAAATTTAAGTTGATTGAACTGGAAAAAGTGAGTTAATGCAATGAAGGAGATTAATTGAATCATCAGAAAGTCAAAATAATAAGTTATCTCAACTAAATAAATAATTTAAGTTGATTTGACAAAAGAAAAAATGTTGTGATAACAAATCTTGAAAAAAAATTTTTTAGTTATTTACTGCAATCTACAGTATGTTACTGTACTAATGCACTAAATTAAAACTCAACTTGTTTCATTGGCAGAAATGGACTGCCTTAAATTGAACAACTGTCATTATAAATGTATTAACTAAAATATATAATGTATTAATAATGTGAGCAAAGTATTACTGTGAACTTGTTTAATTTGAGACCACTTGAACATAAAGAGATTTCCACTGGACCAGAAACTACACATGCACTGCTTGTTAAATAAAGCAACATGCAGCATATCATCAATGTTTTTAGATCTTCTCCTGGACTGAAGAACTGGACTTCATTCAAATTGAGCTGTTTGTGTGGTTACAACACCCTGTTTCCGAAAGGTTGTTGGAGTTTAAGGTTTTTTTTTATATTTCCATCAGGATAAACTCAGGATTAAACACAAATTATGATCATCATCCCAAGCATAGACCCTAGACATGCTGCGCGAGTGTTATTTCAAGTTTGAATAATAAGCCTGAGTGTTATTTATTTGTGGAGACCGTTTTCAAAATTTTTTAGACAGTCATCCCCATAGACAGGTCATTCCAGTTGCATAGCTCGCCGATGCTAGGCTAGCGCGAAACAACTGTAACTGCTAGCCTGCCATTAAAAACATTTTACCCACCCCAGTACACCAAAAGCAAATAAATTATAACGCCAGACTATTGATGTAAATGTCTGTTGAGAGAATAATGTTAGAAATCAAAACTACTCTTTCATTGCAATCGTTTTTTTTTTTTTTTTTTTTTTTTTTTTGTTATGTTTAGTTAAATAGTTAATTAATTAGCACAGGCTACAGCAGCAATGGACTGATATCAGAGAATGTCTAATTGAAGAGAATTGGCACTGGCTGGTTACTTCCGGGTTCTGGACTGGCTGCAGTAACACGTCTCTGTCCATGCGGGGGCGCTCGCGGTCGAGTGCAGAATGAATGGGAGTCAATGGGGTTTCACCCCCATAAATCCACTTTTCTCAGGTTGTAATTTTTTGTCAAGTAATTTGAGAGTTGCATTCAAAGAGGAGGGCTAAGATAATACACTCAGCTGAAAATTGCATTTTTAAGTTCACTTATCTGTTCTAAAAATCAGTTCAAAGCTGTGATGACGTCACGCAATAGCAGAATGCTAGCGTGTTCAGGCCAACAACGGCCTAACCTGTAAGAAATCAAAAGGACATAAGTACTCGTTCATTCGACTTTTGGCCTATAATCTATATTGAACTTGCCGAATCAACAATAAAATCTATGTTAATTTAACGACAAGCAGGTGAAAGAGACACTTTTAGCTGTTTAGCCCCATAGACTCCCATTCATTCTGTGCTCGCCCGCGATCACCTCCAGTGGAATTCTAATGGAACTGCAACCAACTACAACACGAGTAAAAAGTGTTAAAAACAAAAATTGAACACGGAGGACGCGCGAGTCCCACGGTTATGTTGAGGGGTTTAAATAAAGAGGTTTGAGTGATTAATTAACACTATCTGACCTGACGAAAATTAATTTATTCAATGTTCTCCACATTATATTGCATCTGCAGCAGCATTGTGAACTTTTGTAAGGATACGTTTAGCCATTACTTTTTAAACGCATCATTATATTCAATTTGCAAAACATGAGGAAAGTATACACATGAAAGACCCATGACCGGCAGATTAGCATGCTCTAATACGGTAGGAAATCAAATTAGACTGAATGGAGGATTTTAACTGTGACGAGATGATTGACAGGGCAGTTTATGGTGACAGGATGATGCACGCAGCACGCGACAGAGCCGTCCGTTAAAGATGACGTGATAGTATGCCCCAAAGCTTCCCTACTTTTTTTGCTACACACTCAAAAGTATGTACTTTTTCTTCACAAAAAGAGTACATACTTTTAGGGCATAGTATAATTAAGCGAATTGGGACGCAATGAGTGTTTATTTTTCGGCGCAGTACTACTAAAGCCTGTTTTATGCTTCTGCGTCAAATCGACGGCGTACCCCCGCAGACGCGAACCCCTCTCTGACCCCTCCGACGTAGCTCTACGTGCACCTCCAAAAATGTTTAACTCGTCGAGGCGACTGCTCAGATTTCAGGAGTGTAGCTTTTCCGGTTTCCCCCTCCCGCTATAGCGACATTTGTAACATTTGCGCCTCTTACTGATAATTATAATACACTTATAAAGAAGAAAGTAAATAAAGAATTAAACTAAAAATAAACTGTATTGTTTTTTATGTCATTGTTATGTCTATATTCTTTTCTTTCTTTTTTGCTCGCAATAAAATTCAATCAATCAATACATCAATGTTTGTTTTGAAACACAGTTTGTTGTTTATTTACAATACAATGTTCACGGTTACATCATTGATAATCACCAAAACAAAGAGATTCGCGAACCCCCCCCCCCCCCCCCATAGCTAGCATTCTGGCGGTGAAATGCACCGCGATGCAACACAACCTGGCGTAGAAGCATAAAACGGCCATGGCGCCGGTGTAGCTACGCCGTGGAGTTGACGCATAAGCATAAAGAGGCCTTAACCAGAGCAAAGTAAAACTCTGCCGCTGCTGAGAAACTAGTTCCTTTGAGATCATTGAGATGCAAGAGTAGTTTGATTTTTAACATTATTCTCTTAAAAGACATGTACATCGATAGTCTGGCGTCATAAATTATTTGGTGTACTGTGGAGTGGATAAAACTTTTTTTATGGCAGGCTAGCAGTTACCGTTGACTCACACTAGCCTAGCACCAGTGAACTATGCAACTGGAATGGTTTTTTTAAAACTGTCTCCACTCATAAATAACACTAAGGGTAACTTGGAAATGAGGCCCGATGTCCAAAATCCTGAACCTTAAGCTGTGGTCAGCAGGCGAAAAAATTAGTAGGGCCAACATAAAGAAACCGCAACTAAACAAAGCATAGTATGCCTATAGGCAAAACATAAAATATTGTCAAAATAAGGATCCACATATATAATACCAGATCATAAACCTACATTTAATTTTAACTTTGAGCTCTACTTTACAAGGCTAAGCTGATGCATAACAAAGATCAATCGTGTGATGCAGACGAGCGTGTGTTTCAGAGTTGGCAACCCTGTGATTAATTACCGGGCTCCGCCCTAAAGACGTCCTGATTGCCTGAGAGTGATGAATCAACCTGTTCTGAATTATTAAGAGCATTTAAATAACACTGGCATCAGTGCAGCTGATTTAGAGTTAAGCTGTAGAACAGTGTGGATGTGCAGGGTTTGTGAAAGAGACTCTTGATTTCTGTCTAGTCTTGGATGATTGCTCTTCATGGCTGTGAGGGAGATTTGTGTTTGGAGAGGGCTCATTTTAGCCCTTTTCCTCTTTGCTGTTGATGGACAGAAAAGGCCGTAAGTGTGATGGGCTTGAAGTGAAAAGTTGTCTAATGTCTAATCTTTGCAGAATGATGCAGTTTTAAAGATGGAAGAATGAAGCACCAAAGCATAAACCATTTGGTAAAAGTTCATCACTTAGTAGTTTTTCTCATCAAGTGGTCGAAGGATGAGTGGGACCCAACTGCTGTTCATTAACACTCGTCCTTTGTCTTTTAAATACAAGTCACTGAGTTCTTGTGCTGTTGGGGTTATTGTTCCTCAAATATATTGTAGAGAATCGAGGCGAATCAAACACAACTTAATCAAATTAATCTCTCATGGGATTAATTCACATGGCTTCAACACTCCAAGTTCTGGAGCCCACATTCCAGAGTCACGGAACGACTCCGTGCTGTCTGCAGATAAGGACTTTTATTGCCCCACAGGCCCAAGAGAGGGGCACTAAACAGGACGAACGTGTCAATATGGTAATTTTACTGAGACAGGTCAACTCCAAAATGGTGGAACGAGAGGCTCACAACCAAGACTCCCTTTGATGCCCTGACAGAGATGTTCCACAGAACACCTTTGTCTCGTCCCCCTTCGAGTTGAACTCTCAGTAACCTTACGGTTGAGATCGAAGATCTCACACATAAAATAATATGAACTCACCACAGAACAATTCTTGGACCTATAACCAATCATAATTCTTGTTGTTCCTACACTTCATGTGTTATTATGCTTAGATCACATAATAATCATGTAATTGTTGTTAACTATTAACTCTTGTAATTGTTATACAACCATTAGAAGTGTGAATGCCTCGTTTGCTCTTAAACGAACCGTATTCTCGTGATTCAAAAGATGGCTTGATTGAAATCTGCGTAAAAGGTTTTGTTTTATTATTATAATTATCATAAGGTTAAAACGATGGTCTTTTGTCTCTGCTAAGTGCTGGAGACCAGCTCACAGACCATGCATAAATTATGATAAAGAAAGAAGTAGATCCGCCTCCAATTGGCCAGAAGCTTCTTGGAGGTTGGACTAGAGTTTAAGTTAAAGATCCGAACAAAGGACCTCAAGATCGAGATTTTTGTAGATTTTAGAAGATTTCAGATGATTTTTGTTTAGATTTTTGTTCAGTTCGTTCTGTTCTGTAACTGTTAAGTCCGTGCCTCTCTCTAAAACCAGCAAGAGAGTGTTCTGTTCGTGCTTATCTCTGAAACAAAGAACATGTTCGCATGCCTCTACATCGACTAGACCAAATTCGACCCGCAGACGAATAACCCATCAAGATCAGGGTTACAATTCAGCTCAGTCAAGCCATCCGACTCGCCTTGCTTTCATTTCTTTCCTTTATTTCCCTTTTCGTAAAAGTCTCGTTTCAAAGTTAAGTTTGCAACGCGCTTCGAATTGGAAAAGACTCTCATTCGCTTGCTAATCACACGTGACCAGCGGCGAAACTTCCATCCCTGCACTTCAAAGACAACAAACCACGCAACGGACCCGGCCGGGAAACCCCCCTTCGACGCGACGCAGACAAAAGGAATTCCCTCAGCCACTACAACGCGCAAGTACTCCAGGCTCTAACTGAACTGGTGCTTAATGTTAATTGAATAACCTCTCTAAGAAACGAAGGTTCAAATTTGCTTGGTGGTCCTTTCAGGTTATGTCTTATGTGCATATAGAAAGTTGAAACTTTCTCTCACTCTTTCCAACTCACTCTTTCCCTTTCGCGACTGTATGAATGTGTGTGTGCGTGTGCGTGATTATGTTTAGACCTTAGTTTTATGCTTAGAATAGCTAATAAAGTCTTGTCCATATATTTGAAAAGATAAATATTCTTGTGTCGTGTTTGCACATTTAATGTCTTGTACTGTTCGATTTAAAGTTACCTTGCTAAGACATAGTGTTTCACTATAGATTTGGTTATAATTACGGCCCGTTCAAATGAACTCTAAGCGAGTCATTTGCTCGGTTCAGTGATTCGGTTCCATAGATTCTTTGCAAATCAATGAATCATTTCCCTTTGAGCTAAATTGGCCTTCGGCCCCCTTTAATACATTTTATGTATATTATTATATGTTGCATTTGCTACATATTGGTGGAGAATGCGGGCAGTTCAACCTAAATTGTGAACATATATCAAGAAATTATCTTTTCATTTTTGGTTGCGGATGCGAGATCCGAACCTCCGCGAGTCTGTGTGTGACGTATGCGCCGCGCGCACGTTGAATGTTGCTGCTGCTGTTATCTGTGAGTGAAGCTCCCAGAGAAAGCTGAGAAGTCTAGTCTGTCGCCTTTTTTTGTTTTCTTTATACCTGCATAAGATATAAAACCTCACACTACAATAAGGTAGGAATTAAGCGTGTTCCTTATTTCCAGAAAAATACCTCGTTATAGCTGATCGACATCTGCGTGTTCCAGAGTCTTTCAGAGAGCTATAACGTTGTGTGTGTGTGTTTATATCAGTCAGAGAAGCCGAACGAAATCAAACTGCAGTAATTAAAACTAACCCTGTAAGTTAAAATATTTCCTGACAGAGTGTCAAGCGTGTTCCTTGGCGAATCTAGTCATAAAAGCCTTAAAGTTATTTATCTGATCGCAGTGCGTGTTCCATTGCTTCTCCGTGATAAATGCTTAATGCTTTCTGTTTATTTTATTTGATCGCAGTGCGTGTTCCATTGTGATCTCCGTGATACACACTTAAATATCTGTTTATTTGTTTGATCGCAGTGCGTGTTCCATTGTGATAAACACTTAATGCTTATCTGTTTATTTTATTTGATCACCAGTGCGTGTCCCACTATCCGTGATCCCCGTGATAAACAGTAATGCTTTTCTGTGTATGTCTGTTCAATTATTTATCGTGTAAACACTGCGCGTGTCCGAGTGTAATTGAATAGGACTTATTTTAAGTTTTGTCCAAGTAAAGCTTGTTTAGAAACTGAACCAAGTTAGACCCTGTTACTTTGTGTGAAACTAAACCTGCACAAAGACAGAGACGAGATCATCGTTCTCATACAGCGCACCGCCGCGTGCTTAAAGTTATCACTCTCAACAAACTGAGTGAAACCCCATGTCGTAAACCCAGCTACGAGTGGTGTATTTTATTTGAACAGTGTGAAATGCGCCGACATTTCCCGTAATATGATCGTTGTTACTGTACATGTTCTGTGAACATGGAAATGCGCTCACATTGCATGGAACTCTAACAAACTGACCAACTGCAATTCACGGTTCGCCCACTAGCGTTCGCTTGATCGCTTTAGTTGCTATCGTGACACGGAAGTCTTAACCAACACTTCCGGGTGAACTCTGATCCCCTCGAACTTTGTAAACAAACCAAACAAACGCTACGCTAAGCTAAGCTAGGCTAAGCTAAAGCTGAGCGGTTGTTTGCATTGAGGCCTGTGCTAAAGCCTTTAGCCTCAGTTACTATTATTATATTTATGATTATTAATTGTCAAATTTCGAATTTGATTTTAAAAGAACAAGAAATTGCAAAATTGAGATTCTACCTTTCTAAACAGATCATTTCTAATGATTTTTAGATTTATTTTTGTAATAATTCTAATTGCATAATTTTCATAATTTTTACATTTCTCTTTGAGATCCAATCACTTTAGGTGAATTAGTTTTGAAACTTAAGAACTCCGAAAGTTAAAATTTGAAAAGTTGTTATTACTATTACAAAATAGTGTTAGACTCAGATTTGCTTATTATCGTCATTGCGCTTTATCCTTTCGTCTTGTTGGTTATAAACTTAACCACTATATTGGAATAATTCATTTGCGTGACGCTTCAATAGGAGACATTACCATCTCAATACGAGTTTAGACAATCGTCTTTTACAAAGTTTATTTGTGTGTTTAGTTGTTCATCAACTATCAATTCTATACTACTCGTAGTAGATCTAAAGGTAGCGGGATCCAACCTCCTTGCTTCATTTCTCCCTCATCGCGTCTTTCCTGTTCTGTCCTGCTTTATTCCATCTTATTTTGCACATTGTAGGAAACAAACCTGGAAGAACCATCAACCAACTCTAAAAAGAGACAAAGATAATCTTTCCCAACAAATAGATTATTAGGTATTTGATTTTTAATCAAACCCTCGTGTGTTCTTCTCACTCTCCCTGCATTTGTAAACGCAATTTAAACTTTGACATCTTATCCAAGATTAATTAACAGAGACAAGTGTTGAGCAAACTCCGCCTTCAAAGCATCCCTGCTGTAAGCCCTGCTGTAAGCGGTCCAACCGAAGGTGTGTGTGTCAATCCTGTCAAACTCAGAAAGAGGTATCAGCATTATTATTGTATTATTTTTCATTGCAAACATAAACAGTAATATTGTTTACCTTTCTGGAAACAGATTGTCATTGATAGAAACATTTATGAGAAATTAATACTTTCCCTAGTTAATAATTTCCTTTTTGTTTCGTTTCTTTCTCATTTGAAATGGTGGTTGTAACTTTTCTCTCTTCTTCTCTTACTCAGTTGAGTGACGAAGTCCTCACATCACGAGTTGAAACCCAGCTTTCCAGTGATAGAAAATATTTACAAAAATATTTCTTCCATTGAAAAAAAACTATTTCCATCTGAGATTTGTTTTAACCTCTTTTTCTTTCCTTTACCCAGTTGAGTGACGATCCTCACATCCCTAGCTCACTGTGTACACTTAGACCAATTTAGTCATCACGACACTTCACTATTGGTGCACACTTACTGAAACTACACTCAGCCGTGCAACCACATATAGGCTTATACCACACAGATCTGTGTCAGTCTCTTCACCGAGCGTGCCAACATGTCGTGGACGACAAACCCCACTGCCCAACGGAAGACATGGACGCCTGGCTCAGAGGCATTAACAGACTGCCTCACACCAAAGACAATTGAACTGTTATTATTCTTAATAATAATCATGATTCTGAGAAGATTCCTGACACATGATTCAAGCCAAACCAAAGCCATGTGGAACTAACCAAAATAACCTGTTCCTTAAGCAATGCCTTCACAGCCCAGCTAAACCTAAGCACCAGCACGTCACCCACCTTCAGGAGGAGCTGACACGTGCTCAAAGCCGCATAGACAAGCTGGAAGTGAAAGTCCAGGACGACCTCAAGACCACCGGGTTCCTGAGAGAGCTGAATGCACACTCAACACTGCAAAGACCAGCTCAAAGCGTCGACGAAGAGGAGCATGAAACAAAGACCCAAGTTGACAAGCTCAAGAAGCCCTTGCAGTCACTGAACGTGACAAACAAGAGTTAAAGACTGTCCAAAAGCACCTGGAAAACCAACTCCAGTTTGCTGAACATCAGCTAGAGAAAGCCAAAGCTGACATTGAAAGTAAGAACTCTAAACTCACTGCTCTGGAAGACCACCTGCGAAGGTGCAGCGTTGAAATTGACCATCTGACCCAACAGCGAGACGACGCCAACGACGAGCTCTACGCGGTCAGAAATGAACTCCAACATGTCTTTACACAGAAAACCAGAGCCAAGAAGGGAGAGACCTCCCTCAGCATCATCACTGCTGAGCAGAACAGAGTCCTCCATCCAAGAACTGTCATCCTACGGAAGAAGTGAATGGCCACACCCCAAACGTCACAGCCTTCACCACAGAACTCTTCCCTGCCAACCAACAAAGAGAGATCATCCAGCCAGACTCTAAGCTGCAACTGGAATGACCTTCAAAGATCTCACCAGCTGGCTAAGAACATCACCCAGTTCGACCCGAACTCCACGGAGGGCCACTGCATCCAGGCCTACCTCCAAGATATCGACTTCCTCCTAGAGGTGAGACCACATATGACTGACAGAGACATTTTATACCTCCTCAGATCCACATCCAGTCAAGAGGTACGAAGCGTCCTAGACCGACAACCTGCTCATGTCAAGTCAAACTACCAGCTGCTACGTGAGATCCTGATTAAAGAATTTACAAGTCCAGAGTCAGAACATGGTGTGTTGTCGCCTTGGAAACCAGACAAGGTCGTCAAGAGACTCCCCAAGCCTATTATCACCGTTTCCGACAAGCCTACTTCGGTGCACATAGCAAACCTGAATCTGAAGAGGATCTGAACTTCAAAACCCTCTTCCTGAGAAACTGCACCCAGGACTGAGTCGTCATCTCGGCATCATGGCCTGCCCAGTCACCATGACGCTTCAACAGCTACGTGACCTGACACACAAGGCTACATCAAACAAAAGATGACTTCAAAGAAAGGTTTGAAACACCACAGTGTCAAACTCCAGCAACCAAGACACAAGCCTTGCACTGGAAGACCCAGTGGCATGACAACGCCCCAGTCTTCATCAGGAGCAACAAGAGAATGCTACTCCCATGCTAACGACAGCGACCACTCCAACCACGTGGAAAAGTCATGGGACCCACCAGAAAGGAAAACAACTGGAATCAACGAGTGCATCAAAAGCATTCATGTGGGTAACGACAACGAAACCCACCTCCACACCACACTGAGTGTGTCAAGAACACGACAGTTCTCCCCTCAGAGGACATGGAGCGACTACTGA
>NW_024121321.1:1104657-1173270 GCF_016745375.1 Pimephales promelas | reverse complement strand
AAAGGTCAAGCATAAAACCCACATCAGAAACATAGTGCTAATATTACCCAGCAGCTTCTTCTGAATGACACATTTTACCAAGGACCGAAACTGAGCATCTGACAGATCCTTGAACAACGTTTTTTGGAAACGTCAGAGTAACGTCTTCAGAAAGAATGTTTCCTGCAGACCGAAAAGAATGGATCAGTATTGAGCTCTAGTCAACTCAACTTCATTATATAGAACTTTTAACACAGGTAGTTTCAAAGCAGATTTACAGTGATAGGAAATTAAAGTATTCTAGTGCTGCTGTAAAGCCAAAACCATGTTAAAATTATGGTTCAGCATGATTCACTTCCATTGCAAAGATCATTAGTTAATAAATTAGGGGCCGCTTGGATGAAAGCGTTTGAACTGAAAACAGAACTTGATGCATTCTGGCCATTCATTTGCAGGACAGAGTTTTGCAGCTTTGAAGAGTGCAAACTTTGCACAATGAAAAATGCACCTTGGAACCCATTTCAAAGTTCTAAAACGTGAATAAAATAAAATAAAAAGTGCACGGTAAGAGTGTTTACATTTAGAGAGGAGTCTCATCATTACAATTGACCAATCTTATGAAATGAGTACATCAGGTCTTATAGAAAGTGTTCCCAGTTCCCACTAAGAAGTTCCAATGTTTAGGTGCCAAATATTAAAAAAAAAGCTGACACCAGCAGAAGATTTTAATGTTCTAGGCATTATCAACTGGAGAGAATTTGAGATCGCAATAGACGTGAAGGACTATAAATGTGTTAAGAGCTCGCTCAAGTACTGGGGAGTTAAACCGTTTAGTGCTTTGCAAGTAATCAGCAATTTTTTAAATTGACGTTTAAACTGTTTAATACAGTAGGAAGCCAATGCAGTATTGACAGAACCAGCTAAAAATGGTCTCATTTCCTGATTCTGTAAGAAATAAAACTACAGCTGGTCCATTTTGCATGCAAGGAAATCACCCATTTAGAGCATTACAATAATCTAGCCTTGAGGTCATGAATGCATATGCCCTCAATGAGAATTTCAGAACAGTTACTACATGTCGTAATTTGGAACTATTAAGATGGAAGAGCACGGTTTTAGAGACACTAGAAGTGTAGCTTTTAAATAAGAGATTCAGATAGTAGTAGGAAATTACGAGTCATCCAGTTTTTTATATTATGCAGTCTGTTCAATTTGTGAATTGGTCAGTTTTATAAGCAGCGAAGAAAAACACGGCTCGGTATCAGCAGATCAGTGAAAAATGCCATGCTTTCTAATGATAGCTCTCAAGCATGTACAGAGTGAACTCTAGGCTAATGTTTGGCTGTACAGAGAGAATGTGTTTGGGAATCATTGAGTGCAAACAAACCCTTTGGACACAGTAGAAAACTCTGGGTGTTTGTCCGTTCAACTCCTTCAGGCTATAAAAGCAATAAAACAAAACATCAGTAAAATATGAGCTCAATGATCAAACCCAAGAAGGCTGGTTAACACTTACCAGGACAAGTAGACTTCGAGTGACAACATCAATGCGTCCTCTCGTTGGTACAGTCACGATTTCAGTGCCACATCGAGTCTGCGATGGTTCAGCTGAAGCATTGACAGTCACATTGACGGCTCCTGCAGTGACAGACAGGAAGTAAGCACCACCTAATATACACTTAACTTAGAGAGAGGATGAAAAACTGACCGAGAACAGAAGCTGAGAGAACCCATTTAAAGGTCTTTCTCCCATTGGCACAAAGACAGGATGAATACGGATCAGTATATGGTTTAAGAGTGAAGGCCGTGGATGAAGCTGGAGTTACTTTAACCTGCCAACAAAACAGCACATGAAGCAAAGATACAAACAAAGACCTTCATACAGATCCATTATAAGAAAAAACATGGCAGACCATGATGCACTTGGACAGATAGCTGAAGACCGTGGCCTTCAGCTCAAAAGACTCTCCACGGACAATGGAGTACGGCAGGGAGAGCTCCAGGAAGAAGGGCTGGAAGACCGTCAGCAGAGCAGGAGGAGCCAGACCAAAACCTTTAGAGGACAGGCAGAACGCCTCAGTTTCCCATGTGGTGATTGTGTCAGGAACAGTGAGGGGAAGTTGTGTGGATCCAGTGTCTCTGAAGGACAGCAGATGAGAAATAAATGGAAACAAAGTAAAACCCATGGGCAAATAGCTTTAGAAGGAATACATGGTTCACCAACCCCACTTGTGCAAGCTGCCAGAGCCATGTTTCTGGAAGGTATGTCCTGATGGTCACTTCAAAGGAGGAAGTGTCAATTCCACCACTTTCTGCTTTTAAAGGAGCCATTTCAGCCGGAGCCACTTCAGCTGCAGGCATTGCAGCCATTTCAGCCATTTCCATGTCCACAGGAAGACCATGAAATCTCATCTCTGAAAGATATAAGTGATATTACACCCACTCACTCAGAACTGTCATTGTCTGCAGAATAAACAGGGTTCATAACTTCCTCTCTTGTTCCATTTTACAAATTAACATTAAAATCCATCCAAAACCACAATTTGCTTTTACTGAAAGAATGGCCTCTGCATAGACCTACCTTCTGGGAATCTGGGATACTCCGGGCACGGAGGGGCTTGCACGTCGAGATTTGTTGCTACCTTAATTCCCATGCTCTGTCAGAGTGACGGGCCAAAACAGAAGACAGATTTCATGTCAGTGACTACGCATTCAGTGACTACATGGTCATAAATGGTTTTCTACCTTGAAGGTTGTGTAAGCTTGATTCGTAGGAGAAATGTAGGGAGGATTTATCCAAAGACTCCGGCGATCTCTACGAAGAGCTAGAATGGGTTCAAAAGGTGGGCTGGGTCCAAAACCTAGACACTCTGGCTCTTCCAGAATGCTGTTTGGGTAACCTGATAACGACCGCACTGGGAGAAAGTCGAACACCTGGGACCATGAAAAAGTGTTTGTTTGGCACATGATTCTGGAAAATTGTTCAAAAACCATTGTTTGACATGTTATGATCAACATTTATAATTAGGCATTAAATGCACACAAATTGTATCAGTCACATAATAGCATAGGTTTGTCCAATTACTCAAACTCTAAAATTTAACATGACTGTCAAGACCAACAAGAAATTTAAATCAACTGCTCATGGATACCATTTTTGCACTCAGACGTCTTCCTGGCTCCATGATCCGGATGCTCTGATCTACAGCACTGATGCCACACAGAGATCCTGCTTCAGCAGAGACCATCAGAACATTTTTCTCTGCAGGAACGGCCGTAGCAGGAGAGAACTTTAGGGACACCTGGAACAAAGATCAACACGCTGTAGGACACGTCACGATTCCCCACTTGAAGCCAAAAGATGCTAGTGCACATCATACCTGGTTTGGGAGACACATTTCAGTGTCAAATGACGCACTGCCAACAACCACATTCTCACTGGGCAGAACGCAGTAAACCAGAATCTGCACTACTGGAGCCATATCGACACTGACAGACAGCTGGAACGACACTGAGCCGCTCATGACTGTATTAGAAGCCCTCACTGTGACTGTCCGAAATCCATGGAGGACGATCACTCCTCTGGACAAGACCTGACAAAGTACAAACGGTTGCTTAAACAGGCCAGAGGAATTGAGAACAAAAGCAGATGTCCACTCACCATATAGATGATGTCAGTGCTGTAGCCACCAGCCTCTCCAACAAAAGAATACTCCACGGTCACTGGAAACGTAGCACCACATTTGAGCGGCTGCTCGAGAGTCACTATAGTCAGTTCACTAGATGGGTTACTGAAAGAATCCGGTTGGAGAAGCTGAACAACCCTTGAATCTGTTGTGAAGTATGGCGATTTGTAACTATAAACAACTGCTGGAGTCACACTTGCCTGGGGAACAAACAGAATCGGTTTCTTGAGAAATGTAGACTTAATCTCACAAGACACAAATAGCAAATCATACCAGAAGATTGAGAGCAGCTTTAGGAAGATTGGCAGTGTTGAGAGAGAATGTGGCCAGTCCTTTCTGGTTTGTGGTCAGATCCATCAGCTGTTTATTGGGCCAGCTGTTCCGATCCAGGAGATAAACCACTTTGTTTGCAATTGGAGTACCATCGAAATGAGACACTGAGATCTGTTGGGAATGACCAAGGTTAGGAAAGGGAACCAATGTGAAGGCTTCTGCAACAAGTTAACTTTTACTTGCCTTTCCATTAATCACTGATCCAGGTTCAAAATGATCAGGGATGTCCACAAACTCAACCTTGCCGACTTCAAAAGTAATGGACACTGTAGCAGATTTTGACATCACTACATCTGGGGAAAAAGAAACATCAAATTAACAAGTCAACTTCCTCCATACATGTGCTGTTGGTTCAGATCAGCCAATAGCTCACCTGTTCCCTCTTCAGTGACGTTCACATTTACAAGAAAAGTGTCTTGCATTTTATTTTCAAATTTGGTGTTGAAAAACACTGATGTATCGACGGTAAGCGAGGCACAGCCAGTGGCATTCATCTGGTAGCAGAACAAAGAGTCACATTAAAGTCAGGCACAAGCAAAAGAAAAACCATCCACTGTAAGGCAGGAGTCACACACACCTCTGCGGTTTGATTCAGACACCAACGGGTCAACTCAGGAGCCACGACGTATGGAAACGGCTCACGACATACTTCCACCAAGACTTGACCAGGTACAGGTTGGCCATATGTGTATCTGGGAAAGGTACAAGGAACAAGATCAAATGACCAACCACAAGACAAGAAATGTGGTAGCAAGAAAATAAAAGGATCACTCACTTGGCACAAGCCTCAACATTCAGTCCCTCATCTCCAACGCTGTACATCTGTGGTGTGTTTACGGTCACGTCAAACTTGGGTAAAACTAAATCAGAAAAAAATGCTTTAGATAAGACCTCAGTCCTGTCATTGAAATACTGCACTTCATACATAATGACTTACCATATTTTTTCACCTCAAAAACATGGGAGACTGTTCTTTCACCAATAAGAGCCTTTAGCGTGTACTTCCCTGTCTGAGCCTCTGGGTTCAACTCGTGTGAAAGCTGCAATATCCACTCTGTTGAGGAAATGTTTGTCCACTGACTAATCCGGTTCTTCTGATTGTCCTATTTAAAAAAAAATGAACAGCTCAGGAAAAGGTGCAAAAAAGCAAAAGTACAAAGATCTGCATCAGCTCCATTCAAAGACTTGCACAGGAGCCAACAATTCTCACCTCCACCACCACATCGTACTGTAAAACAAAGACAGGAATATTAGGCACTTAAGCAAACATTTATGCTGCAAAGTACAACACTCTGCAAATTTATTGCCGATTTTTGCAATGTTCATGGCCAGGCCTCACCATCTGATCAACGGGCACAAATTTGGCATCCATAGAAACAACTCTGAAATTAACTGCAAAAAACAAACAAACTCATTTATTGTATAACGCATCTGAACACAATCAGAACTTGTAATGAACATTCTACACTTAATATTAAACAAAGGATCATTCACAGCTCACCCGTTTGTCCTGGGTTGTAGATGGGTTTGTCTGTTTGGATGAAGGTCAAAGGTAAGTAACGTCTGAACATGACTTTCCTTTCTGCAGTCGCTCTAAAGATCTTCCCTTGAACTTCTACCTTCACCGTCTGAACAGACTCTGCATCTACTTGAGGAGCCTGTAGAAAAGCTCAGTCATCCAACAAACCAGTCAAAATAAAAAAAAAATACATTGCAACTTGCATCTAATGACAGACCTGGAAACTAAAGCAGCGGTGAAATGGCTTTGAAGAAACCTGCCGCACAAGTTGAGTCATCCCATGTTCATCATCAAGCAGGGAAACGGTCATTGTGAGACTCTCTTGGGGTTTCAGAAGACTTGCACACAATTTGGCGTCACATCCAGATTCAATCACTGCAGGGAACGTCACCATGAATAACCTGTGTATGCAAGTTTAGGTTCAGAGATTAAGAAGAATCAGGGAATGACAAACCTTAACCTGCTGAAAAGAAAACAACAACCTGTAAACCACAGAATTGGTAACACTGGGCTTCCATGGTCAAAAATAAGAACAGAAGACAGCCATTTTGTTCACAAATACAAACAATGAGGATGAAAAAACTTACACTGGAAAAATGATAAACTGATAAATAAAACTGACTCAACTAAAACGTGGTAATGAACAAGAAGCTGATCACTGCAAAGAAAAATGGGTGGAGTTTACATTTGCTCATCCTCACTAGAGCTCCAACCAGGAACAAACGTAATTTGGACCTAATGGGTGGAGAAATGATATCAAACCACACATTAAACCCACCCACAACTATAACCCCACCCCCTTGGAGCTCCAGAGAGGAGCTTGTCATCATTTGACTCTGCAGTGAGTTTCACATGTAATGAACAGCAGTTTGGGGGTGGGGTGGGGGGAGGGGGTACAACATGATAAATTAACTTATCCAACAGTTTTATCTTTGAGGAGTTATTTAGCCATCTAAAAAAAACTGCATAAGCATAAACACTAGGGCACTTCTGTTCGCTTCAAAGTCCTTGGTACTTACGGCCTTTTCTGTCCATCAACAGCAAAGAGGAAAAGGGCTAAAATGAGCCCTCTCCAAACACAAATCTCCCTCACAGCCATGAAGAGCAATCATCCAAGACTAGACAGAAATCAAGAGTCTCTTTCACAAACCCTGCACCACTTCCGTTAAGATCCACACTGTTCTACAGCTTAACTCTAAATCAGTTGCACTGATGCCAGTGCTATTTAAACTCTCTTAGTAATTCAGAACAGGTATCTGGACATTATTAGGGCGGAGCCCCGGTAATTAATCACAGGGACGCCAACTCTGAAACACAAGCTTACTCTGTCCAATAAAATCTCATGCCAAATATGAAACTAAATCCCAAAGATATGAGAGGTGGATTGTATAACGGATTGCCTACCGAAGGAGACAGAAGTCGTGTACTTTTACATGAGAGGAAGGTAGCCAGCCTACGGTGTCCTGAAATAATCAGTGTCTGAGATTTTCGGTGACCTGGAGTTTGGGAATGTTTCCTGATGATATGAAAAAAAAAATAACACTTCACTTTATGATTTAATAAATAATATTCTATATTATGGAAAAAAGAGAGATATAGGCATATTTGCAACTGATTATTTGGGTTCTATAAGTGCTTTAATCACTTATACCAAAGTCCTTTCAGGCAAGTCATGCCACTCGGCCGCCATGTTGGCAACGCCTCCGGGCAGCTATTTCGGACTTAACAAGACCAGGCTCCTATCTAAATGAATGGGCAGAGAGTCAGAACTGCACTTTCACTGGTCACAGAGACAAAAACTGCATGTATAGAAACAGTAAAATAGAATAAAAATCGCTGAAAAAGTTTGATGACTGCACTAAAATAAGGTTTAAAACGCTGTTTTCCCACAGGTCATACTTTTACTGCGCATGCGCAAGGTTTCTCTCGCTCTCTGTCGAGCGCGCTGCACAGTTTGAAATGCGCGCTCTTGCTCGCTCGCTCTAGATTCCGGAAGATTTGACCTAATTTGCAGGCATAAGCGAGCCTCTATCAATCTGCGGGAGACACTCGGAACTTCTGGGAGACTTGGGATGTCTGATATTTACACAATACACACATACACTGCAAATCTAATCTGCCGCCTTTTCAAACAGTTACGTATTTAAATGTTTTCCGGCTTGACCATTAAAAGCAGACGACTGGCTGTCCAGTGGGAGGGGCGGGGCATTTGCATACAACCGCCATCTTTGGTGTTATGGGTTTTCCCTATACATTTGTATTAAGGATTGAGGAAGTGCCATGTCTCTATATAAATAGTCTCTGCTTATACTGTTTGGGTCTAGTCCACCATGAAATTTTGCAATCACAATGTGACATGATTGCAATTGCATGACTGGTTTGGTTCAGTTGGACCTTAGTAGACAACAGACATTCTGAGAGAATTATTAGTACTCCTCTTTCCACTCTCCAACAAGGCGAGAGAGACACTCGAGGGAGCTGGTCCGGGTTCCAGCAGTCTCTGAGCACGGCGCTTCTTTTTGTGCAGTCCAACAGATGGCTGAGTGATAGCTTCAGCGCTGAAGTGGACAGTTCTTCACAGTAGACGCGTCCTCCCAACAAAACTGCGATGGCCGCGTGATCCGGGCCTAGGCAGAGGGAACCGCTTATAGTTGTTAAAATGTATGTGTTCTATATAGATTATGTTTTGCGCGTCCGAATCGGAGAAAAAAATGGACGCTACACACAATGGAATGCTCGAAGTGTGGACGTGACGTCATATCCGAGGTCCGAGTCGGTTCGTTGGCTATAATAGAACGCACCACAAGACACACACACACACATACAGTTTAGCAAAGGAACGAGAGCTAAAGCAGAACACAGAAAAACTAAGTTCTGGCATTGTTTGAAATTCTGCAGATAAACAGCCTTGAGTAAACCATCAGTTTTTAGTTCTAACACTTTAAAAGGGGTAAGGACACTTCATGTATCAAATGATGAGACCAAGTTTGATATTTGCATGTCTCTGTCCTGATGCAATTTGTCGAGGCTCCAGTTGGTCTTTGCTGATGTAAACAGAGGCCAGTTTCTATCTGTGTTTTAGCCATTTGTGCAATGATAATTGCAGTTTTCAGGGGATGGCTCACATACATTTACTGTGAGAGTTGGGCTCTTTATTGTTGGATTATTTGTTAAAGATGAATAATTTGTGTCGGATTGGTGATTTTACTACATGATTTTAAAGGGTTAGTTCACCCAAAAATGAAAATTAAGTCATTAATTACTCACCCCCATGCTGTACCAACCCCGTAAGACCTTCGTTCGTCTTCGGAACACAAATGAAGGTATTTTTGATTAAATTTGAGAGCTGTATAACTACCACGTTGGCTGCCTAAGGGACTGCCTCTTGACGGCCCAGAAAGTCAATGAAGAAAATGTTTAAATATCCCAAGTGACTACCGTGGCTCAACTATATGTTTATCAAGCGACGCGAATACTTTTTGTGCGAAAAAACAAACAAAAATAACGAGTTTATTCGACTATTTCTTTTCTTCCTTGTAGGCCAGAAACGAGATTTCCTTAGATTTCCACGACGCATGCGCGAGAATTGCTATCTGCTTACACTACTTCAGATCGCAATTCTCGCGCATGCGTCGTGGAAATCTAAGGAAATCTCGTTTCTGGCCTACAAGAAAGAAAAGAAATAGTCGAATAAACTCGTTATTTTTGTTTGTTTTTTCGCACAAAAAGTATTCGCGTCGCTTGATAAACATATAGTTGAGCCACGGTAGTCACTTGGGATATTTAAACATTTTCTTCATTGACTTTCTGGGCCGTCAAGAGGCAGTCCCTTAGGAGCCAATGTGGTAGTTATCCAGCTCTCAAATTTAATCAAAAATATCTTCATTTGTGTTCCGAAGACGAACGAAGGTCTTACGGGGTTGGTACAGCATGGGGGTGAGTAATTAATGACTTAATTTTCATTTTTGGGTGAACTAACCCTTTAAGCCCGATTTGCAAATCGTTGAGCTCACCGACAGGTCAGGGTGTTATCGCTGGTGAATCGCGGGCGATGAACGCTCGCCAATCTGTTAGTATGAAAGAGCCAACAACGCATCAAAGACGCGTCGCCGAGCCCAGAAAAATATCTAGCATGCTAGATATCTAGAGCTGTCGCACGACTCAACCTGAGTGATGTCATTAGCTACAGCCAATCAGAGAAAGGCATGGGTTGAGGTCACCGGGTAAATCTTATTTATTCTTTTTTTTTTCTCAGAGCAAATCATCGCACAAAGTCTTCTTCGCTGGGTATTGACGCACGTGCTGTTTCGCGTCATTTTTGGTTCGTTATTTTTCGTGACAAAACGTGGCTTGTAGACAAGATAAAATCGTTGGGTGTCAGTTGTTCTCAACTCAGGTAGTGCGTTCCCTCCTGTTGCGGATCAATCACGTTGTGTCTTGTGGTGTAAACAGCTCAACATCTTGAACACTCCTGATTTCACAGAGAGCAAGTCATGTAGTGTGAACCGCACAGTTCAGCCCGACTTTTTAAAATAATGTAGTGTGAACTAGGCTTAAGAGCATGTTATGTTTTATAGAGGTGAACTTAACACTAAGATCAACTGGTATTGAGATCCAGCCTTGGTCAGAAACTAGAAGTCAGTCATATGGATTTTAATGAGCAATTACTGTAAAAGTCATCAGAGTAACTTTCTGTGCAATGATGAAGCCTGAATCCAGAATTAAATTCATACAAACTACAAAAAAGGGCACCATTTAGCAGAAATGACTTTAGTATTTTAGGAATACATGGAATGGGTCTGTAATTTGCTTATTCATTTGGATCTAATAGTGGTTTCTTAATGAGGTGCGTATAACTGCCAGCTTGTAGTCTTGGGACATGACTGGGAGATAAAGATATTAAAAAAGAGGCTCTTCTGCTACAGGTAATAACTATTTTAGTAGTTGGTGGGTATTAGATCTAGTAAATATTCCAGTTTAGCATGTAATCAGTTTCAGCTCTTCCTGTCCTATTACAGTAAAGCACAGCAATAGTTCTTGAGGGGTGAAAACTGAGGCTGAATCAATACCATCAGAAGTTGTACATTTACAATATTTCTGATGCTCTCAATTTTCTCAGTGAAGAAACCCTCAAAGTCTTCACTGCTAAACCGATTCCCGAAATACAGTTCGGGAGACATTGGTTGGAGTATTAAATCGCATCACAAACTTCACCGTCAGCCCTGGATGTTTCCAACACTTTTTTTTTTTAAATTAAATTGTAAACAGACTGGCTACACTTGATATTAGTCTATAACTTAAGACCTACATAGATGCACACAAAAATAACTTATTACCCTGGTTGGAAAAGTAAAGTTTCTTAAATCTGCTAAGTGATTAATGAAGGGTCACCTACAAGCAAAGCACATGTCAATGGTCACCCACACACACAACATGGCTCATTCAGACAGTGCCTGTTCTAAAGGATTTGAAGCCACAGGAAAAAACAAAAAGCAACTAAAGGACTGATTGTATAAAAGTGGTTTTATTTAAGTCACGTATCCTAAAACCAGTACTGAACCAGATCATGGACAGGGAGAGGTGTAGGTAGTCTCAAACGAATCACCTGAAAGAGGAACAGAAAATGGCTGAATTTACAGTTTAAATAATCCAGTTCAGAGCAAAGCATGGTTAGGATGAAAGCATACTTGTCTGATAGTAGTCATAAACCTTTATGACTGCTGGCTTGAGATTGTCCACTGCAAGAACCTGATTCAGCTGCAGAGTGTAACTCATGGGGACGCCTTTGGGAACCTGCGAGACAAAGGATGAACAGCAGCGTATGAGAAAATGGCAGCTAGTAATATACCAAGTGTACAGTCTCACCTCTTTCAGATATACTTGGACATGATCATCTTCGGCATCGACCCGCTCCACTAACGGGGCAAACGATTGGGGTGAAGAACCGAGCTGAGGGGACGAGACCATTTAGAAACACAATTACATCTTGGGACTTTCTAAATCACTTTAAACATACGAACCAGTGACGTATCTGCCGTAAAGCCTGACAGGAGCTTAATGTCCACTAGAACCATGTTAGAGCTTGCTTTTTCACCATCGTATCTGAATGAGGTAATGGGGGAATAAAGAAGTTTACTCAGCATGATTAACACAGTCCACCAACTCGCTCAAGTTTAAGACTATTACAGAAGGAAGCCAAGCCAAAGCTGTTCTTACTTCACCGTGAAGTCCAACATGAGATTGGCTCCAAGCGGTTGGCAGTCTCGAGTCACCCGAGTTTCGATGGTCAACGTTTTGGGGGCTTTAACGGGTGTTGGGATGTTGTAGAAACACGCAACCTACAGTTTGAACGCAGATCAACCAAGTACAGTTAGATTTGGATGTACACAACAGAATCATAGGGTGAAGATACAGACCTGCACAGACACACAAGTGGATCCTGACACTTCAACACTATATTTGCCAGGAACGTTCTTCAGCGGCTTCTCCTGATACAGCAGCCTGTTGTCCCGGTTCACATTGAAGCTGTGAGAGTCTCCTCCTACTTCTGAGGACTGTACGGTAACAGAGCTGGAGCCGTTCAAGCTGAACACTTGAGCAGCGTACACAGACAGAGCCTGAAGAGCCACCACTGTGTCCTAAAAACACACAAGATTAAAAACTCCTCAATTTATTGTGCTCATGTTTGGTAGTCATAGGCACCTGGGTGGAGGAGAAGCCTCCATAGGGATTCTGCTGGGTCACGAGCCAGTTGACAATGCGGTTAGCATAGCCCAGATCAGCCGTTGTGAGAGGCTGAACAGCGAGAACTGCTAGCAGCACGTAAGAGCTGATCTCCACCGCCAGAGTATCACCAGATGTCGTCTGAGACCAATGGAGCTTAGTACCTTAGATAAAGATGGAGAGAAAGTTGATGCTAAAGACCCTGATGAACATCTCAAACAAGCAGCTGGTAAATCTTACCTTCAGAAATAGCAAGGCTGTCTAAAGCAGTTAGAAGCTGTGATCGAGTGGTGGTCTCTCCAGCCAGACTGAAGGTGTAGGTCAGCAGAGCTGTGGCATAAGTGTTTCCCAGGTTCCCAATGACAGGCCTCAAGCATGACAGACCGTTGGTAATTACAGGATCCTGAAAAAAAAAAGATACACAAAAGCCTGAACAGGAAGGTCGTCTGCAAGGAGCTCATACAACTACTAGATCTGTTTTACCGTGGCAGGGACACCTAGTTCAAGCAGCGATGCAACAATGTAGGCAGTCATGGTCACACCATCACCAACTCCACCCTAAAAACACACAGATTAAATGGATTAAACACAGTCTATGGGTTACAGTTAATTTGATAACACTTATACCTTCATTTCATTGTGGTACAGAGTGCCCTGTTGCGTGAAACAGCCGTCTGAAACCTGTTGGCTAATTATCCAGTCCTTTGCACTCTGAAGGACATTCGGATCAATGAAGACAAAGCGCGTCGCTAGACCAAAAGTCCTCATGACAAAGGCAGTCAACCTGGCCATGGATAATGTTAAAAACAACTTAAACCACTGTGGACACAAAGGTTACACAAGATTAGAACAATGTGAAACTCACCATGTATTGGATGCATCATAACCAAATGTGCTGTATGATCCGTCAGTGTGTCTGTAGTTTAGCTGTCCTTGGTATCCTATTCAAGTCAAAAGACACATTATTAGGGAGTCTTGACAGTCAGCACAGGACTGAAAGTCCTTAGATCAGGGGTCTCAAACTCAAATTAACTGGGGGCCGCTGGAGATAGAGTCTAGGTCAGGCCGGGCCGCATCAAGTATTAAAAAAAAAATTGTATTTAAGTATTCCAAAAATGGAGCACAACTGATCCAATCTTCTCAATCTTTATTATTAACGTTTCTTCTGAACTGTTCCTCTGAATTTGAACATTCCTTTCTGAACATGATTGGTTCTTCATGAGCTGTCCTTCTGACAGTTGAAGTTAATTTTACAAACTTTCTTTGTCTTTTTCTTATACACAACATATTTGTGTATAGTTTGGATAGTCATATTTGCTTTTTATTTTCTTTATACAACACTAATATTGAATGTTTTATTTTCTTTTTTCAGAAGGCACATTTCCTTTTCTTACACTCTAAAAAATGCTGGGTTGTTTTAACCCAACTTTGGGTCAAATATGGACTAACCCAGCCGTTGGGTTAAATTTTTACATTACATTTTTAACCCAACATTTCGGGTTTGTCCATATTTGACCCAACATTGGGTTAAAACGACCCAGCATTTTTTAGAGTGTAATAAAAAAAAGTAAAAAAAGAAAAACAGTTATTGCTTTTGAAATACAAATAATTCTTTCTACACACACTCTAAAAAATGCTGGGTTGTTTTAACCCAATTTTGGGTCAAATATGGACAAACCTGAAATGTTGGGTTAAAAATGTAATGTAAAAATTTAACCCAACGGCTGGGTTAGTCCATATTTGACCCAAAGTTGGGTTAAAACAACCCAGCATTTTTTAGAGTGCATGTATAGTATCTCAGGCAAATTACTGACTTTGCACATATCAAAGCAAACCTTCTTATCAACCTGTTGAATCAAAGTTCAGTTCACAAATTTTAAAATGAACTAGTTCAGTTCATATTTCATACTTCAAAAAATGAACTAGTTCATAGTTATTTTTTTCCATATGTTGCTGCGAGCTTCTTTTTTATTATTATGCTATTATTATTGCCACAGCCCATATACAACCACAGATAACAATTATTTTGTCGACGGGCAGAGTTTGCACAGACATGTAAGATTTTCCCATCCTCACCGACCTCATAAAACCCTTTCAAATGATCTTACGACGCCTCCTCGCTCCTCGGTTCACAGACACTAATGAACGAGTTCACTGTATGTAACGTTCATCAGGCAGTAGGCTAATACAGTAGGTTACGTTCAGATCACGTTCGCCCAAAATATGAACAAGTTCATGAACTATCGTTCGCGTTCAGACACAACACATATTACAAGCTCAAAATGATTATTCTCACATTGTTTTAGAGCAGGGATATCCAACTCGTCGCTCGCGAGCCTGATTCGGTGGTAGAAGCTCGCCTTGGGGCTGTTCACATATCGCGCTCACATATTTTGCACGCTCAAGTTTGTTTCAAATGCATGCGCGCATCAAGCGCGCTCATAATTGAAGCGACGCGCTCATTTTTTTCCAGGCGCAGTATATGTTTGTACTTCGTGGTTGTCTATGACAACTATTGCAACAAACCCACCGTAAGCTGTCACGAGACTATCTGGTAGTCCATAAGGGAAAAAAAAAAAAAAAACGCGGCAAACGCAACGGCGGGCCGCAGTCACATTAAACTTTAATGTCAATTGGGGGGCCACAAAATATCACCCCGCGGGCCGCAAATGGCCCGCGGGCCGCGAGTTTGAGACCTCTGCCTTAGATTCATTTTGGCTCCAACACCAAAATGGGGAAAGTTACTTAAGGTAATGCATTGCAATATTGCATTAATCGCAAAAGTAAATCATTTGGTTAGTTACTTTTTATGAAAAGTAATGCACTACATTACTTTTGCGTTACTGGCTGGTTTCCTTTTTTCCTCTACTTTTTTAAATGTATTTGGCAAATGTTAAGACCCATCGCACCAAAAGTGAAATGAAAAAGGTCCATACCGCTCTGAAGGAAGCCTGTGGCTGTCTCTCGGATGGCTGCGGTGAGTTGCCCTGTGACCTTCAGGTACAGTAGGATGTAAATATTGGGAGCAAGCATGATCATATTCTGTTCTCCACAGCCAGATGGCATCTGTAATAACCCGTCTAGATTCTTCAGTGCACGACCCATTATGTCCCCTACAAGAGGTCAAGAATAAAACCCACATCAGAAACAGTTATTCTGCTAAACATTACCTGTCAGTTTCTACACAATGAGATGCTTTACCAAGGACTGAAACTGAGCATCTGTCAGATCCTTGAACCACGTTTGTTGGAAATGTCAGAGTCACGTTTTCATAAAGAACGTTTCCTGCAGACGGAACAGAATGGATAGCTTTGAGGGGAAGGCTGATGTTCGGCTGTACAGGGAGAATGCGTTTGGGAATTGAGTGCAAACAAACCCTTTGGACACAGTAACCAACTCTGGGTGTTTGTGCTTTCAACTCCTTCAGGCTATTAAAGCAACAAAAACACCACATCAGTAAAGCTGCATGAGCTCCATGATCAAACTCCAGAAGGCAAATTAACAATTACCAGGACAAGTAGACTTCGAGTGACTACGTCAATGCGTCCTCTCGTCGGCACAGTCACGACCTCAGTGCCACATAGAGTCCGGGATGGTTCAGCTGAAGCACGGACAGTCACATTGACGGCTCCTGCAGTGACAGACAATAAATGAGCAACACCTCAAACAAAATTTGGTTTATCATATTTGCCCTTCACATGTGGGATTGAATCTGTCCTTTGGATTTAACCCAAGTTAGTGTACACACTAGGAGTAGTGAATAGTGAACAAACTGCAAACCAAAGATACACCCAGAGCAGAGGGCAGCAATTTTGCTGTAGCTCTCGGGGAAGCGATTGGGGGTTAGGTGCCTTGCTCAAGGGCACCTCATTTGTTTCCTGCTGGTATTGAGAATAGAACCCACAACCATTGGGTTACCAGTCTGACTCTCACCATTAGGCCACGACAGAGACAGACTAACCGAGAACAGAAGCTGAGAGAACCCATTTGAAGGTCTTTCTCCCATTGGCACAAAGACAGGATGAATATGGATCAGGATATGGTTTAAGTATGAAGTCCATGGATGAAGCTGGAGTTACTTTAACCTGCCAACAAAAGAGTGCACATGGAGCGAAGACACAGGACCTTCTCTATTCAGATCCATTATATAAATAAAAATAAACCATGACAGACCATGATGCACTTGGATTGATAGTTGAAGACCGTGGCCTTCAGATCAAAAGACTCTCCACGGACGATGGAGTACGGCAGGGAGAGCTCCAGGAAGAAGGGCTGGAAGACCGTCAGCAGAGCAGGAGGAGCCAGACCAAAACCTTTAGAGGACAGGCAGAACGCCTCGGTCTCCCATGTGGTGATTGTGTCAGGAACAGTGAGAGGAAGTTGTGTGGATCCAGTGTCTCTGAAAGACAGTAGAATAGAAAGAAGGAGGAACAGGAGAAGTAAAAACTATAGTTAAGTAGCTAGAAGGAACCAGATGCTTCACTAACCCCACTTGAGCAAGCTGCCAGATCCAGGTTTCTGGAAAGTAAGTCCGGACGGTCACGTCAAAAAAGGAAGCGTCACGTCCAGCACTTTCTACTATTTGATCAGGAGGCAATTCAGGTTCTTGAAAAGCTGCAGATGGATCAAAATAAAAATCACTGAAACAAAAAGACAAGCTAGGATTGCGAAAGCCAAGACTGCCATTAAAAATAAATCCACCCGCCACCAACCTGAACCAATGATTTACCCCGATTTAGATATCCGCACCAGATGGTCACAGTAGGGATGCAGCGATTACCGGATTTCACAATGAACCGCGATTTAAAACGTCACGGTTAATTAATCGTAAAGACTTTGCTACACCGTGTATTCTGCACGGGCAACTAACACAAAACGAAAACAAAGTTACACCAGCGGTGGACCAGCTTAAAATGCTCATCAGTCACTATGGCAGAGGGACTAAGCAGCGGCGCTCTATTTCCACCGGAACCCCCCCCCGTACACAAAGAATAACAAGGGTGTAATAGAAGACGACAGATCGCCTGTCTGCAAAACTTGCCGTAAAAAAGTTTCCGTTTTTATTATTTTCGTTAACAACATTTTTTCACAGACAAAAACGAGACGAGAAACTAATAAAAACTAGACGCAAATGTTAGATAGTGATGATCTGGGGAGCGATCCAGTCAGAACTGATGTCCTGTGTGATGCGCACATTTGTACTGTTGGTCTACCCTGCGGTGCCAAAACATGTTAAAAAAATGTAAACGTCTGGGAGAATGAGTAGCGCAGACATAGTCTACAGATCTGAATAAGAGTGACGATGCAAAAAAAGAGCTGTATTCGGTACGGTTTTCTGTGGGCACAAACCCGACCCGACGCGTGCAGGCATGCTCATAGACACATACAGCGCGCGGGTACTCAACTGAGCTCTCTTTCGTGTCTGAATAGACAAATACACACAACATAACATTATGTCTAAATGTCCGGTTTGGACAGTATTCATGTAACTGTCGGTTGTGTCTTAAGCAGTTGTGAGTGCACCGTGTGCATCAGTGCATTTGGATCCGCATATCATTGGACAAGATCTGACTTCTTAAAGCGACAGTGTAAACCTAATGCGGTCTGTGTCCTTAATATTGATCAAGCAACAAAAGAAAAGAGAAAAGCATTCACTGTTTGTTAATAGCTTTAATAAGGATTAGTTATATTCATACAAATAAATATGTCTGCTTGAAATAATAAAGAATGATGTATGCAAGTAGTTATAAAGAAAGCATATCATTCATTGAAAAGAAGACTGTGTTTTACTTTAAGTAAAGTGGTTTTATTTTGTTATTGTTTTTCATTTTATAATTTGTACCATGTTGTGGCAGCAATAAATAACACAATAAAATCTAGTGTTGAGTGTTCATGTACATTAGTAGTGTTGTGGAATTAACTGATGCATAATAATCGTGATAATCGTTAAACCGCGATTATTTCTCAGACAATAATCATACTTACAAAATCTGTAATCGTTGCATCCCTAGGTCACACTACAATTACTCAGATTTAAGTGCAATGTGGTAACTGCAATAGGCTGCTTTCAAATAAAATATGTTCAAAAGTTCTTTGGCAAAATTACATTTCCTTAATAGCCTAAACAGTGTCACAGTTTCTGTTATTTACCGAACACATGAAGTCAAGTTCAGGCTGAGCAAAGGCTGTATTAGTCATGCATACAGCACTTCACAACTGTTATACATATCACATGCCTTGATTCATTCTGGTTAAGGTAAAACACTGATCTTTTTCGCCTCCATTGCCGCTTCAACATGTTCATTAGCATAGTGAAATGAGTGTGCAAATTAGTGCTTGCTTTTTCCCTTGTTTTACTAAGTCATTTCCAATTTCTAGATCAAGAACCTAACAGACATACCATCACGGAAGTTGCGATAGTAGTTCAGGTTTCTGTACTTCAGGCACTGAGGATCTCGGACAGGCAGATTTGATGCAATCTTCAACCCCACACTCTGTCAGAGCAACAGGTCAAAAAAAGTCACATTCGCAATTAAGCAGGTTCACATCCACGTTAATACACTGGTAACTCAACTAAGGATTTTAAAAGATCATTAATCAGTTTATATCTATCTCTAGGTAATGACTTCAAAACATCAACACCATTACTTTGGCTGCAAGAGACAACACATTATCATATCTTGGATAAAGAAAGAATCAGAGTTTGTGATATATGTTAATGTGTTTACATGCCAGGCGAAATCAGGGTGTCAATTGGTTTATGCTTAACATAGGTGGGGGACTCGAGTCAGTTTAAAAGGACTGCCAAGAATCAAACTGTCCAACTAAAGGACACACCGATCAACATAATGGTGACTACACATTTTCAATAAAACAAAGACCTGTAAACAAATTCAAGCTGGAAGATTGTGGCCAAAACTGGTACTGCAATCACTTTTAAATTACTGTAGAGCTGTGAGCAGTGTATATTTTTTGGTGTATTATATTTATTTTAAATACACATTTTAATGGTGTATTACATATTAAAAAATAAAGTAAACATGACCATGTACATTTTTCAGCTTGAGCATAACCAGGTTAAGAACATGCACATAAGTACACTTAACTGACATGATTACAAACTATTGTCTACCTTGAAGATTCTGTAGGCATTGGCTGGAGGAACATCTCGACGGGGCCGAACGTTCAGACACTCCTGTTCATCCTCAACTTCATATGGATAATGATCTGAGAATGATTGAACCAGGAACAAGTTGAATACCTGAAAACATGTTGCCGGGGGGTTACTTTTGGTACTGTGGCCAAACCAGATTTAACTGAAAGCTAATTTGATATAAAGCTCAATTTAGAACATGACTACGTTAGATTTATGGCTTTTATTTTCTTGGAGTTTTAGAATAAAACGTGTTTGAAAATATATTTTTGCTCAAAAGCATTCAAGATGTACAACAGTTTAAGTTTAGATTTAATTCAAGTTTATGCTGCATTTATTCAATTTAATACCATAAAATATTAATTAAAATAAAAACAAATATACTAGATACATTTCATGGTCAGAAGTGAGTTTTTTGCGGTCACGTGAAGAGCACCAAATTAAAAAAAAAAAAAAAAAAAAAAAAAAACACTGATCAGTGGCCTATGGATACCATTTCAGCACTCAGACGTCTTCCTGGCTCCAAGATCCGGATGCTCTGGTCTACAGCACTGATGCCACACAGAGATCCTGCTTCAGCAGAGACCGTCAAAATATTTTCCTCAGCAGGAACGGCCGTAGCAGGAGAGAACTTTAGAGACACCTGGAACAAGAACAAACACGCTGTAGGACATGCCACCATTCCAAAGCCATACTTGAAGATAAAAGATGCCAGTGCACATCATACCTTGTTTTGGAAACACATTTCCGTCTCAAAGGACGCACTAGCAGCAACTACATTCTCACTGGGCAGAATGCAGAAGACCAGAATCTGCACTGCTGGAGACATATCGACACAGACAAACAGTCTGAATAAAATCGTACCGTTTGTGACCATATCAAAAGCTCTCGCTTTAACCCTTTGAAATCCATGGAAGATGATCACTCCTTTGGACATGACCTGAGAACACAGAAATGTTACATAAAAGATGGCAGACAAACAGACCAGCACAGCAATGAAAACAGCAAAGATGACGAAACCACTGCCCACTCACCATATAGATGATATCAGTGCTGTAGTCACCAGTTTCTCCAACAAAAGAATACGTGACCGTCACTGGAAACTCAGCACCACATTTGAGCGGCTGCTTGAGCTTCACTATAGTCAGTTCACTAAACATTGGACTGTAGGGAGTAGCAGGTTGAAGAACAAGAACAACCCTTGTACCTGTAGTGAAGTATGGTGATTTGTAACCATAAACTACTTCTAGAGTCACACTTGCCTGGGGAACAATGAATGGAATTACTGTACGGTGACAAGCTTTCATTTTAAATCAACGATAACAAAATCAAGTCATACCACTAGAGTAAGAGCAGCTTTAGGAAGACTAGTAGTGTTGAGTGAGAACGTGGCCAGTCCGTCCTGGTTTGTGGTCAGATTCAACAGCAGTTTGCTGGGCCAGCTGGAACCATCCAGGAGATAAACCACTTTGCTCACCAATGGAGTCCCATTGAATTGAATCACAGATATCTGTTGGGAAAGAAAGTTTAGGGAACATAACCAAAGTGAAGGCTTCCATAACGAATTAACTTTTACTTGCCTTTCCGTTAATCTTTGACCCAGGCTCAAAGAAATCTGGGATTTCCACAAACGTGACTTCACCAACTTTAAACGTAATGGACACTGTTGCAGATTTTGAGATTAGCAAGTCTGAAAAACCATAAACATGAGCACACCAAATAAACATCAACTTCCTCCAAAAGTGTGCCATTGGTTCAGATCAGCCAATAGCTCACCAGTTCCCTCCTCAGTGACGTTCACGTTAACAAGAAATGCGTCTTGTAGATTATTCTCAAAGCTTGTGTTGAAAAGCTCTGATGTCTTGACGGTAAGGGAGGCACAGCCGGTGTCATTCATCTGGTAGCAGAACACAGATGGTCATGCTGAAGTCAACCACATGCAGAAGAAAAAACCTGAAATATTGCGGTCAGAGACCTGCTCTGTTTGATTCAGGCACAGACGGGTCACCTCGGGAACCACGACAAATGGAAACGGCTCACGGCATACTTCCACCAATGCTTGACCAGGCACAGGTTGGCCAAATGTGTATCTGGGAAATGTTGTAAGGAAGGAGATCAAGTGGCCAACCACAGGACAAGAAATTCAGACGTCAAGAAAACAAAAGCGTCACACACACTTGCCACAAACTTCGACTTTAAGTCCCTCATCTCCAACGCTGTACATCTGTGGTGTTTTTAAGGTCACATCAAACTTTGGTAAAACTAAACCAAAAAGAAAAGCTTTAAATTAAGGCCTCGGATCTACAGTTGTGCTTTTGCACTCGAACATAATGACTTACCGTATTTTTTCACCTCAAAAACATGGGAGATTGTTCGATCCCCAATAAAAGCCTTTAGCGTGTACTTCCCTATCTGAGCCTCTGGGTTTAACTCGTGAGAAAGCTGCAATATCCAATCCGTTGAGGAAACGTTTGTCCACTGACCAATCCGGTTATTGTTATTGTCCTAATAAAACAGTAGGTCATACAAAATAAATGGCAAACCTAATGTTAAATTCAAAGAACATCCAGAAATAAAGCAGAATCGTACACGACTTTGCACTGGAGCAAGTACTCACCTCCACCACCACAAGACTATACTGCAAGACACAAAGACAGGAATATTAGACAGTACTAGGGCTGTCAAGCTATTCATTCATCTAATTACACAATGTGGTGATTAATTAAAACTAATCGTCTGAGAAATCACCCCAAAAGACTGTTTTTCAAGTCAGTCTTAAATGCGAAAAGCATCAACTAGAGGAGTAGCTTTAGAAAAATAAATAAATGCACATGTACTGTAATGTCATCCCAATCTTAATCCGTAGGGTTTAATGTGGAGTTGGCCCACCCTTTGCAGGCATTATAGCTTCAACTATTCTGAGAAGGATTTCTACAAGGTTTAGGAGTGCAATTATGGGAATTGACCATTCTTCTAAAAGCGCATTTGTGAGGTCAGACACTGATGTTGGACGAGAAGGCCTGGCTGGTAGTCTCGCTCTAATTCATCCCAAACCTGTTCAATCAGGTTGAGGTCAGGACTCTGTGCAGGCCAGTCAAGTTCTCCACACCAAACTCACTCATCCATGTCTTTAAGGATCATGCTTTGTGCGCTGGTGCGCAGTCATGTTGGAACAAGAAGGGACATCCCCAAAGTTGGGAACAACTGTACAAAATGTCTAGGTCTTCTGAAGCATTAGGAGTTCATGTCACTGGACCCAAGGGATCAAGTTCAACCCCTACCCCTGAAAGACAACCCCACACCATAATTCCCCCTCCACCAAATTTGCAGTTAGCACAATGCAGTCAGGCAAGTACCGTTCTCCTGGCAAACGCCAAACCGAATTGCCAGAGAGAAGTGTGATTCGTCACGCCAGAGATCATGTCTTTGTCACCACACTTGGTGATGCTTGGCCATGGAAACCCATTCCACGAAGCTCTTTACACACTGTTACTGAGCTTAATATGATCATATAACACCGATTTTATCATCTCTACACTGCATCAACTACAAAATACTACTACTGACCTCTAAAGCCCTAAATGGTTTAGCTCCTATGTACTTAACGGACCTTCTTTCGCCCTACAATCCACCGCGTTCCTTAAGATCACTAAATTCAAGGCTTCCGGTCATTCCTAGGATATCTAAGTCCACTAAAGGAGGGAGGGCGTTCTCGCATTTAGCTCCAAAACTCTGGAATAGCCTTCCCGATACGGTCCGAGGATGCCCCAACGCCTGTGATGAGAGGACCAGCACCTGTGAAGAGACGACTCAACGCCTGCGATATGTTATGGCGCAGTTTTATACATAAACAATATTTATATTTATATATAAACAATATGAATGTAAGCCAGAGGAGAACTGTCCCCCGACTGAGCCTGGGTTCTCCCAAGGTTTCTTCTCCATCCAATCTGATGGAGTTTTGGTTCCTTGCCACTGTCGCCTCGCTTTTGGCTTGCTCAGTTGGGGTTATTTAATATTTAACAATATTATTGATCTGTGTTGTACTACTTTCATGTTATCACTGTGAAGCTGCTTTGATACAATCTGTATTGTGAAAAGCGGTATATAAATAAATGCGACTTGACTTGACTAACCTGAAGGCCACAGAAGCTTGGAGGTCTGTAGATATCGACTCTGCAAAAAGTTAGCGACTTCTGCGCACTTTGTGCCTCAGCATGCGCGGACCCCGCTCTGGGACTTTATGTGGCCTACCGCTTTGTGGCCAAGTTGCTGTGGTTGCCAATTGCTTCCACTTTGTTATAATACCACTAACAGTTGACCATGGAATATTAAGTAGTGAGGAAATATCCCAAATAGACTTATCCCACTGGTGGGGTGGTGATGGCGCAATGGATAAGATACTTGCCTTTGGTGTGAGAGACCTGGGTTTGAATCCACTGTGAGGCACCAATGTGTCCCTGAGCAAGACACTTAACCCCTAGTTGCTCCAGAGGTGTGCAACCTCTGACATATAGCAGTTGTAAGTCGCTTTGGATAAGTGTCAGCTAAATGAATAGATCACGGTACCACGCTTGAATTAACCAAACTCCTTAGATTGACTCATTCTTTCACAGATGTCTGTGCTTGATTATATACAACTGTGGCCATGCAAGTGATTGAAACAATGATTTGATTCAATGATTTGAAGAGGTGTGCCAATACTTTTGGCAATATAGTGTAGAACATTATCTTTGATATACTTAAGTGTTCAGATGTAAAATCAGCTCACTTTTACACATGCAATTGGGGACAAAAACAGCCCTTGTGTGAAATTGATTAACCATCATATATAGGAGACAATCTCATATGCAGGAACATTTTTGCCCAGAGATCTTAAACTTTAGATGCATTCTTGAAGGTTGAGGTGTTGCCCTGCTTCATGTTCATCACCAATCAACTGTATAAGATAAACAATATAGGTCTGTGGCAGGGGTGTTAATTTTAACGGATTAAATAATGGATTGAATCAACAGCCCTAATAAATAGAAAAGTACCACTAAAAAACAAACAAAAATAAACTCATGCAATTATGATGGACTGAACTTTTCAATATGTCTGCTGCAAGATTTCCCAATGTGTAAAGAGATAAGTCCTTACCATTTGATCAAGAGGCACAAATGTGGCATCCATAGTAACAACTCTAAAATTCACTGCAAAAATAATAAAGTCAATAAATGCTCACATCCATTACACTATTAAGAATTTGAAAATGAGCTAGTAATGCAAAAGACTGTCTCTACTTCTAATAGTTATCCAAGGGACATTCACAGCTCACCTGTTTGTCCTGGATTGTAGATGGGTTTGTCTGTTTGGATGAAGGTCAAAGGCAGGTAACTTCTGAACATGACTTTCCTCTCTTCAACCAGTTTGAAACATCTCCCATGAACTTCCACCTTTATCTTCTGCACGGATACTCCATCTACTCGAGGAGCCTGTCAAGAAACATGTTAATCTGCATCAAACGAGACAAACGGTTCATGTGTAGCATGTTAACAGACCTGGAAACTAAAGCAGCGGTAAATCTCTGCAGAAGCAGATCGCTGCTCCACAAGATGAGTCGTCCTGTTTTTGTCATCGAGCAGAGAAATGGTCATTGTCAAACTATCGTTGGGTTTCAGAAGAATTGCACACAATTTGGCGTCAGAGCCAGACTCGATCACTTCAGGGAACGTCACCAGGAATAACCTGTGGAAACATAGTCGGGAACAGAGGATTTTGAGGTATTGTATTTTAATAAATAATGTTTAATAAGACACAAACAAGTAAGAAATAGCACAAGATTTATTTATTTATAATGTTATAAATAAGCTGGGGTGTTCCAAAACACTGACAAAATTTGCATTTAGGAGATTAAAACTCAGTCCCTCAAAGTAATTTTCTCACACAAACACAAATTTGTTAGCTACACGTATCTTACGTGTTGATAGTAATGGGAACCAAGGCTTTCGCTAAAAGCGCATTAGCGACATCTGGCGGTCACACTTGCTTTCTTCGCTATTTTTAACAAATCACTGCAGAGCAGAAAAAATAAAGTTTCTAAACAGTGTAGGCTGCTTACGGTTCTGTATTTCCATCAACAGCAACAAGAAAAAGACCCAAAAAGAGCCCTGCCCAAACACAGATCTCCTTCACAGCCATGACGCGCGATCATCGAATTCCAGACGTCAAGTGCGAATTGCTTTTAAAACCCCACAGAACTTCTGCACTGATCTACCATTATTTACTGCTCAAATCAATGTCATTCTAGCCTGGCGATAGCTCTTTAAACGTTCAGATCGTTTCTTCATTGATTAATCTCCCAGCTGTAAGTCATTTTATTATCGTATTACTCCACCTACAGCATCTTTAAAACGGAACACATGAAGATGTCGCTGCAATTCACTTTCAATCCGTCCACTTTCTACACTGTTTGGTTTTCGACAAAATTAATCAAGATAACTGTCTCCGGCCATATGGATTCAGATCTTAAATATATATATATATATATATATATATATATATATATATATATATATATAGGCCTAGAATTCGTTCTGTGTTTAGAGTTCAATAACTTCAAATCGATCAAAAAACATCAAATTCTGATTTGTTTCTTCTTTTCAGAAACATGCAGCAGTAACCTTTAAAATTTTAACAGTAGGCCTATTTGAACTTTTTTTATTATTATTATTTTTTGTTTTAGGTACATGGCATGGTGTTCAGTAAAGGAACCTATTCATACATGGCTGATGTACCTGTGTGTCAGTTCACAAATAATGTATTATTAAATAATAAAAACTAACGTCTGAAACATGTTTTGTCTCTTATCTAAAAAAAAATCAGTGTACAGTATGTGTTCACTCTTTTGCCACACAGTGCGCGTGACCGGCTGACGATGACGTCACGCGCACGCGCATTTAATCGATTTTGACACAGCGGGTAAAGGGGAAAAAAACGTATATTTTTCATTATAATTCAACATAAATTATTTTCTGATTTCCTGAAAATGAATCCCCCCCCCCATGTTATTTATTTACATTTGTTATTAATTTATTTTATGTTTATAATTTCTATTGCTTTTGTGTCTTTTATGAATTCATTTACTGCCTTGCTATACCTTGAGTTTATTATCCTATTGTGTGTGTGATACATGTATCCCCTGTGATCTTTAAGTTAAAAAATGTAGAAATAAATAAATAATAAAAAGGTTAAAGAAAGGAACAAAAGAACTTGTCGTGACAGAATCAGTGCAGACCTCAAAGAAAATACAGACATTTAGTGCATACTTGGGAATTAGGCAATAAAACAAAATAATACAATAATAACAACAACAAAGACAGAAGAATGCATTGTGTGCTTTTTATAAGATATAAGAATTGCTGTAAGAATGTCACAAAGCGTCCTCTGCCGCCCTCACAGCGCCTTTACAAACTCACTCTCTCTCTCTCTCTCTCTCTCTCTCTCTCTCTCTCTCTCTCTCTCTCTCTCTCTCTCTCTCTCTCTCTCTCTCTCTCTCTCTCTCTCTCTCTCTCTCTCTCTCTCTGTGTATGCGCACGCGTAGTCGCCTCTTCAGATGCGAACCAATACCCGGATGTTAATCGGCGCGGCGTCTAGTGCGCAGCTGCAGGCCGGACTAACTGAGGTGAGCAAAACAAACCCAAACATGTACAAACATACACAACATATTTCAAGTTAGCATCAACATGCATATGCATACATGTCACATAATCTATTAGACTTATGTTTGAAAGCTATCTTTGCTATTTTGCCACCGTAACCTGAAGTATCTTAGTTGTTATGTTTTCATCGAAATCCACTGAATAATTAAATGTATATAGGAGCCGTATATCAATTTATGTGACACGAAATGATACAGGCAACACTATTATACCCGCTTTACGTGCTCGTAAGCGATTTGTTTGCGGTTGAATGTTTGTGTCCAAATGCGCCATAATTAGCACGTTAGCTTGGTAAGTTTATGCAGGAAGATGAATAAAACATCTTTATAGCAAAAAAACACCTAGCATTCCGAGTGATCATAGTTAATTTCAAGTAGCACATTGGTCCTTAAAGTACATTAAATAAATAATATCATTGTATAATCATCTTTTAGTACCATGACTGATATCAGTGTAACGTTAACGTTACTTTGATATTGCCTGCTAACAAAACTATTTCGCTAACGTTTCAATTAAGTTATAAAAAATACGCTATTTTTAACGTTCTCAGAACTTTTAAAATGTCCCAATTAAATGTTTCCAAGCGTTCTTTCTGTTATACGAACGTTAAGCGAACATTCCCTTTTGTTATTCTGCATGTATTTTTGGAATGTTACTTTTCGAGTGTTCTGTAGACGTTCTGAAACAACTAGGCTAACATTTAAAAGAAATGTTTCAGGAAAAAAATAAACATAAATAATGTTTTGTGCTGACGCTTATTAAAAACCAGATAGCATTGAACACATGTTCTATTAATGTAACTGGAAGAACATTAGCCAAGTTGTGTGACCGTTCCCTGTTATCTGGGTATACAATTAATGTTATGTAAGAAAGTTTGTAATTATCACAAAATCAGAATAGAATAAAATCTTTACTGCTACATCTCTAGGTATAAAACAGGCACGGAAACCACCGTTAAATAAAAGTGCTGCACAATCAACCCGCGTGTGTGTGTGTGTCGGTTCACAGGAACAGGAAGGGAGAAGCAGTTCATGGAAGACAGTCACCATAAGACAGGAGACCGCAGTCAATCGGAGGTGTGTGTAAGACCAACTCTGGAAAACACACTCTAGCTATATATATTAATACACAAACATCTGATGAACACTTTGTTTTTTTTTTACAGGACACTGAAGACGGCTCAAAAGGTTGGTATTGGACACACTCACACACTAAATACAGAATCCATACCGCAAATCATAGTCATATCGTCAGCGACACAGGATTATCACTCATTTCATTATTTATCGCAGGGAATGAGAATCTTACTATCATTTTGCGATGACGAAAGTTTTATAATTTGCAGTTGATGAAAAATGTCATGTCGCATGAAAGGCGAGACTGTGGATATCGCAACCAATTTGCAAACTTTGTTGCACAAGAGTTAAGTCCTTACACACTGAGTCCGAGTTGTTCATATGCGTTTCTTTGTATCGGTCATCTGGTGGCTCTGAACTGTCAAATCACCTCTTGAAATGCTTGCTATGGATGCGTAAAACACAAAAAATCGAACCTGATCCCAAACGAAGGTTTCGGAGGCGGTGTGTAAACGTGATCGTATTTATTTTTTAACGTGCGAAAATTTCGGACTCTCTGTGCAAGGACCTTTACGATGCAAACCCTAGTTAATTATTCCGTATAGATTTATATGTAATGTGTATATATATAAATACTTTATATATAAATAATATTTCTTTCTTAAATATACATGCATGTGTGTGTATTTATATATATAAAATAATTCTACACAGTGCACCCACATATATTATGTAAACACAAACTTTCATTTTGGATGCGATTAATCGGTTGACAGCCCTAATTGCGTCGCTGTAGTCATCTCAAGAATGGTCTGATTAAGGGAACTTTTACATTACAATATATGCATTGATCAAACTCAAATACAGTTTTAGGAAGCGTGTATAGAAACTGAGAGTGATAACTTATTCAAGAACAGGAATGCCAGGACTCTGAGACAAAGGCTCACAAGAGTCCCCAAGAGTTTCATTTAACTTACAATAGAGAGAAAACAGGTTGGGTTGGAAATAACCATTAAGACTTTCAGTAATCTGACCAATACAGAAAAACAGGATGGGCCGGATATAATAACCATCCTAAAAATTCAGTGTCCACAACTTTAATATTGTATTGGAACCTAAATTATACATTTAATAAATTTGTAATACCACAGTGCGGACCTAAAGACTATCATATGCCTCTATAATCTTTGTAGTAATAGCTATCATTATTATGAATAATAATAATTTATATCTTTATTAGTCTCTTTAAATGTTTTCTTTATGTCCTATGGAAACAAACAATGTTAACATCTTAACAACTTAACAACTATCACAATGATGCGTGTCTTTTATAACAAGCACTCTTGACAGTTTGTGAATGGATCGCCTTGCAATTTAGTTTTGATTTGGGATGGGGTTTTGTAGTCGCAGTGTTTCCCATACCATTTCCCCCTAAAATGCTGACGAAAAGGAAATTTACTGTATATTTTCGAGGAATAAATAGAAAGCATTCTTCATTTTATTACCAGCAAAAACACAGAATTAGTGCGGAATTTTTTTTATATATATTTTTTTTTTTCTTAAATTTCATAATATATGAGTTCAATTAATTAAACGTGCTTTTTGATTGCTAAAAAATCCCCCCTCATAAAAAAAAAAATCCTAGGGGAAACACTGAGTTGGTTTTAAAAACATTTTCATTGAGTCCTCTTCAATCCTCTGACAGTGTTGATGTCAATGTAGTGATGTCGTTATTAAAATTAAGGAAGACAAATGAAGTGTAGGTCCTAATATTTATTTTGATAATAATAATACCCTGACAATAAGTTAATGGGAAATGATAATAAGCTTAATAATAAGTAATAATACGTTTAAATGGGAAATACACATCTTGTATTCACAAATCTGAAGCAGTCACATACATGAGCATTCAAAAGTTTGAGGTCAGTAAGATTAATGTTTTTAAAATAAGCCTTGTCTGCTCACCAAGACTGCAGTTATTTGAAAAAAAAACAAAAAAAAAACAGTAATATTGTGAAATATTATGTAAATTTAAAACAGCTTAGTCTTTCAGTTCCTCAAAATAGCAACACACCAACAATGTGTCTGAACACACACCTCGTTTTCAGACCAGCAGCCAATGGGTGAACAGATGGGCGCGAATGCATTTGCTATTTAAACAACGTGGCGCAGGACGAGAAAATGATAACCGCGTTGGGCTGAAACCAGCAAAATACACTTGTCGCACCTGCCGTTATGGTTTACCCATTGCGTAGAGTGTATGATAGACCTCTAAGGATTATCTTTAGAAGTGGAATACAATTAGAGTTTTGCTAATATTTAGGAAAGAAATTCGAACTAATATTTTCATTTATTTTGACAGCCCTTCTATGCTGTTCTTCTTCTTAACCGCTCTTCTCATGTCAGAAACAGGCTCCTCTCCATCTTCGGCATCTCTCAGCACTCTCACCTGTGCTTCATCGCGACCCGGTCCCGCCGAAACACCCTCCCCCTGTCCTGTTGTCGGGGGTTGGTCGGGCCCCCTTGAGGGAGGGAACGATGCAAAGCGGGCCACTGTGGCCGACGGACAGCCCCCCCCGGCGGTGTCCCAGCACCCCATGCCCCGTGAGGTGCCCCCGCGCTTCCGCAACACGCCGGAGCCAAAGGTGCTACTGAAGAGGGGTCAGCCGCCACTGTCCTGCATGCTGCGGGGGGGCGCGAACGGAGCGGACAACACGCCACGGCTTCCCCTGCAGGAGCACGCTGACGCCTCAGGTGGGTCCAGTTTAAAATATTGAGACCGTAGACACAGAACGGGCTTTAATATGGTCAAATGTATTCAATAGAGCTGAGAAAGACTTATGTAGGTGGAAGTACTGCATGCATGTAAATCTGCCTGCATTAGTGATTTTTATTTTTAATTGTTTGGATTTAGGACTGATTTTTTGCTGGCCGAATATTATGACAATGATGACAATGAATCAACTTCACATTTACAAGATTTATGCAAAAATGTTTTCATCTTGCCATTACTTTTATGCTATATAACTCTTTAAATGACTAAAATAAAGTTTTAAATATTAATTTAAGTACATAACCACCCAGTGTTCAAAACTCTCTGCTTGCCTTAGATCGATTCAAAACGGTAACTTTTAATAATGTTTTTAATTTCAATGGTACTGGTGGATTTCCGCAGGAGATACAATTATGTCTTTGCATCATTATCTGCACACATAAAGAAGAGCCTCGGCTAGTAGGCTATGAGTGTGAGGATGCTGGAGGTTGAGATTTATAGCGTTTTCTCGCAGCACTTGATAGAAATATCAATTTGATGGCAGATCCAGAAAAGTTCAAATGACAATCACCAGAGACTAGAGATCCACTAGAGATTCACCCGCTGTAAAATGCAAAAGACTTCGGAGTGGCTACAGAAAAAAGAGACTGCAATCGGGCAATGCAAAAACAAGGATACATATCGGAAGGGCATTAAATGTTGGCAGGCAATGCTGACGTTGTTAACATTAACAAATCTGAGAGAAAATTTAAAATTTGCGCGGTTTGACTTGACATGGTAAGTGAAGCGATCTTTATATTTAATCAATGCTATTTACTGCAAAGCTTTTTTGCCTTAGTTGGCCAGAACAAAATGTAACGAATTATTATATAGTTACTTGTTCAATTGACATGTTCAGCCGCACTTTCTGCTCAAACATTGGATTCATGCGCGCTGTGCCGTGTCGAGGTAGCCTGGTTAAAACCAGACCATTCTCAGTTGTAACTGAGATATGGTCTGGCAAAGCATCTTTGACAAATCATTTCCAGAGGGACGTCGTGGGTAGACCTAAAACCAATCAGAGCGATGAAGGAGATGACGTTTGCAGAGCGGCGGCCGGCGGAGAGAAACATCTCAGAGTGTTGTTCTTTGCTTGGTTTTTAACAAAAAGGAAACATTCAAATCGCTGAAAAACAGACGCGATAGCTGATTCGAGCGAGTGATGTTCGACGGCGGCGTCCATCTTTGTAATGAAGGCTACAAAATCTGCTTCAAAATCCCAGCGCTGTCGTCATCGTGTAAAGCCCGCCCCAACGTTTCTGATGGGTGCCGCGATTTCTGCGGACTGGAAATGGGTTTGAATGAGCTCTTTGCAAGACTAACTTTCAGAGCAAATCTAAATTTGCCGGAAGTTGTCTGGGTTTTCCCAGGCTAGTGTCGAGGCGTAAAGTTGATAATTCCGCAAATGACTGCAATTACAGATTTCAAACAGAGATGGTGACAAATAGGAAAAACTACGGACTGCAGTTTTAACTAAGACCAAGGTTAGAGTGTTTAATCAAACCAACTCGAAAACAGAGATTAAATTACTTAGAATATAACATTTAAAACATTTAGTTATACACAATGCCGTTCAAAAGTTTTAAATATCTTTTATTATGATAAGTTTCAATATATTAGGTCATTATGAAACTGTGGCGGGATAGATTAGAGTACGGGGGTCAATGAATTACTCCTGTCTTTAGTGTCACATGATCCTTCAGAAATCATACTAATATGCTGATTTGCTGCACAAGAAACATTTCTGATTATTATCAATGTTGAAAATATTTTTGTCAGTAATGAAGTGTTGAAAATACAATAAATTAAAAAAAATTTGAATCAGCATTTATTTGTATAACAAATTTATTTTGAATTATTTAATTATTATTATTTACTGACTCAAAGTATAAATTTCTTTAAAAATATCATGGTGACCTCAAACTTTTGTATTGTATGTATGTTTATATGTAGAGTTTAATTTATTAATGATTGATTTTTTTGTGTGTGTGTTCTGATGTTTGTTTTTTCTCTTTCAGATCATACGGAAGATTCAGTTTCTCTGCATTCATCGTCTGACGCCTCTGCCACTCCCACTTATGCAAATTACACATGGGGGCTTGGCTCAGAAGGTCAACCCTCTGCTCAGGGAATGGACAAGGATAATTCTGACGTAGAGAAATGGCCAAGACCGGAAGACCATTGGAATAGTGATCAGACCCTGCAGTCTGCCAGGTTAGAGATGGATGCGTCTGCCACCCTGGGAATGAACAGTTCTTCTCAACTCTCTGAATATGCAGAAGCCAGTGTGGTAGGAGGTTCATCCTCACAGTCCGAGAATAAAGAGTCCATTAAAGGAGTCAATCAACATTTCAATTCCAAGGTGTCATCACCTTCTGGAGACCAGGAGGGCACTCAAAACTACAACCCTGATGACCCCGATAGAGCATTTTCAAGTCGAGAACCCCTAACTCACACTGCCTCTGAGGAATCTTCTCCTGCACCCTTGAGTCCAGCCAATGCCCTTTACCAGACACTCTACAAGAACAAAGAGCCCATTACTGGGGATTGGGCTGGACCAAATAATGGTGGAGATGCTAGAGTCTCCTGTGCGGATTTGTGGGATACAGGACAAGACCCTGTTAGGAAGAGCAGTGATGCAGTAGGTGGAAGTTCAGGTGATGGCACTGACATCTCTCAGGGAAAGTGGGATGGAGACACAGGAGGTTCAAACAAACAGGCAGCTACAGGATGGACCTCAAACTTAGCAGTTGGAGCATCAAAAGAGGATGCGAGAGAGATCTCTGAGGTAAGAACGGATAGTTTACAGGACTCTTCCATGCTTGCAAACAGTGTGGGATCAAGAGACGACAATCAGAAGGCAGGAGATGGCTGGAATGGGTCAGAGGGAGAATCGGCTGAAGATGGGAAGCAAGCCCGCAATCTGGTTCAAAGTCCCTCCGGATTTCAGGCCCTTCATCCAGAAGCCGTGCAGAGCATGATCAATCACACTAACCTGGATCCTAAAGTGCTGTGCAACACGGGATGGGGTAAGACCCAAATCAAGCAGAATGTTGCCTGGGAATTCGAGGGTGACAGTGGGAATGTTGGTTGGGATGCTGACGTCCACACAGACCGAGGTAAAGAGGGCCGGAGGAATGCAGGTGATCTTTCCAGCTCCAAAATGCAGAAGCAGGTGGGTCGACCTCAAGGGTGGACCAGGCATGGAGAAACAAGTGTTGGGATTGGTCGTAAAGGGAGTGGTTGGGGAGAAGACCAGGAGGTTGAAGATACAGGCAGGAGGGAAGGAAAGGAGTGGAAACAGGGTGGTGGAAGTGAGTGGACGCCATTGCCCGAGGGTGGAGGCTGGAAGGAAGAGAGAGGAAGTGACAGCAAGAATCAGGATGAGGACAACCTGGAAGAGTCGGGACAGCGGAGTGGAGGCTGGGGAGGAAACGGGGGCAGCAGTGTCAAGCAGCACCAGGGATGGGGTGAGAAGCTTCTTCCATCACCGATACCAAACAAACAAACAGCACTTAAAACCCAAAATCAACAACCACAGCAGCAATCGCAAACCCAGCAGCAAATGCCGGGATATCCAAAGGCCTTGCAGGACAGAGGTCGTCCAGGAGAGCCGGACGACCAGAGCAAAGGATCCGGGTGGAGCAGTGGGCCGATCCCTCAGATGCCTTCAGTTGTAGAGCCGAGTGGATGGGATGAACCCTCGCCTCAGTCCATCAACCGGAAGAATGAGATCGATGATGGCACGTCTGCATGGGGCGATCCACGCTACAGCATCAAGAACGTCAATCTGTGGGATAAGAACAGCTCACCGGCCCAACAGCAGTCATCTGGAAGGCCGCCTGGAACTGCATCGAAGAACTCTGGTAAGAAGGAAGCAGTTCTTATCAGAGAGTTGATAGCAGAGTCGATCAAACCATTATGAACCAGAAACATCCCTTTCATTGAAACATTTACACTTTCTAGCTCCTGCAAACTGGGCACGCAGCAGTGGTCCTACCGAGCCATCTGTGGACAGTGCCACGGCTTCTTGGGGGAAATCGTTTGATGCACCAAGTGGCTGGGGGGAATCGAGTGAACCAGGGAAAGGAGGTGGATGGGGAAACTCCCATTCCCATTCTGCTAAGCCTGGTAAAAGCCTATTCAAGTACAATTGCCATTACATCATGCCAATCCTGCAGTTTTCCTGTTGAATTGGGCTACTTTTAAAATTTTGCCATGTGTTATACAGTGATGTGAATAAGTTTTGACCCCCATGCTAAAGTTGCCTAAAAAGAGGAATAAAAAATCATCTTTTGGATATTGATCGTAATGCCTTAATTAGAAAAATGAGGAAAACTCCAACCTTTAAGGACACAAATTTTCTTTGTGAATGAATAATGTATCATAAATTCCCATAGAGTCAGGCAGATTTTTATTTTTAAAACCCAGTTATTTCATGGATCCAAGATAATATGCATCCTGATAAAGTTCCCTTGGCCTTTGGAATTAAAATCACATCATCACACACCATTCACCATGCCTAGAGATTGGCCTAATAGCTGGTTTGATTTGCATTGAAAGATGATCTTATGGAAAGTACCCCATGCCAATCTCTAGGTGTGGTGAATGGTGTGTGATGATGTGATTTTAATTCCAAAGGCCAAGGGAACTTTATCAGGCTGCATATTATCCTGGATCCATGAAATAACTGGCTTTTAAAAATAAAAATCTTCCTGACTCTATGGGAATTTAACATAGGGGTGTCCTGACATAGGCACCCTGTATTTTAAGGAAAAGCATTTATTTATTTATGATACATTATTCATTCACAAAGAAAATGTGTGTCCTTAAAGGTTGGAGTTTTCCTCATTTTTCTAATTAAGCCATTAAGATCAATATCCAAAAGATGATTTTTTATTCCTCTTTTTAGGCAACTTTAGCATGGGTGTCCAAACTTATTAACATCACTGTAGATGTGACATTTGCACAAATCATTTTTGACTCGAATATTTCTTATCTAGTTTTAATATTGGAATAAAATGAATCAGGTAGAGTAAGGAGATTTTTTTTTGCTGTTTTATGAAAACTTAAAGAAAAAAATATAATGTTCTTGATTTTTTTATTGCATTAACGAGAACAAGGTGGAACACTTCCACTCTGTGATTTTTGCTAATTTTCATATATTCTCTTCAGGTTCAAAGTCTATGCAAGAGGGCTGGGGTGATGAAAGCTCAAATGCATCCCGTCACTCCAGCTGGGAGGAAGAGGATGGTGGTGGTGGTGTTGGTGTTTGGGGAAATCGCGGATCCCAAAGCAACACATACAACTCTGGCGGCTGGGGGCAGGGCCAGGGGGCCAGGAGACTCAACACTAAGGTATGTTTAAGCTCTTCATAGCCAGATCTTTTGACCTTACCAAGACATTAAAGGAAAACATTTGACTCCTAAGAAGCATAAACCTTAACATTCCCAACCCTCTCGCCTTTGGTTTGTACCCCAGAGCCCCCTTAAAGGTAACAGTGGGGATTCATGGGCATCTCCTGTTACTCGGCAGTTCTCAAACATGGGCGTTTCGGTAAGCTAGTCCTTGCCTCTGTGTTGATTTGCTCTTGTGTGATGCTGCAGAGCTGTATAAATATGCTGATTGTTTATGTCAGGATGAAGACTCCAGTATGGGTCACGATAGACATGACAGGAGAGGAATGAATGACGGCGAGATGCGGAGAGGCGGCAGGACTGGGGGAGCTTTCCGCTCACAGACTTCCAAAGAGATGCCATGTGGGGAGACCGGACCTTACCTGGACAAGGTACCGAGACACTTCCAGTGCCAACTTCACTGAAGGAGAAAGAAAGTTGTATTTAATTGCATGACATATATATGCATAAACTCCCCTCTTGAGAAGAAAGAGCAACTGAACTTGTTCCAGTCCTAAGTGACCCTCGAGTAGGGTTGGGTATCGTTTGAATTTGAACGATTCTGATTCCGATTCCTTGTTTCGATTCCGGTTCCTTTAAGAGGCAGGGTCAAAAAAGTTTAGCTAACCTTGCTAACCAACGGTCTTTCTGAAGGAAATACTCCTTCTGTCACAAATACTTGTCACAAATTTAGCATTTTGCAGAGATTTTGTTAATTTTTAGAAAAGTGAAGCCACACTTTGGACCGCCGACGTAAGCTACTCATGTTCGACTCGCGCGGTTATGCCAACACTTCCGGTAGACGCTTCTTCGTTGGTGTTGTTCAGCGGTTTCTTCTTCCGCTCGGCGGACTGTGAATATCGAAACTAGGAATTGAAATTTTAACTTTTGAACGATTCCGGGAAAAACGAAAAGTTAGTCCCGGTTCCAATCGATACTCGATTCTCGATACCCAACCCTACCCTCGAGCAACCTGAGGTTTTGATATCAAATTTGACTAGGGATGCACCGAATATTCGGCCACCGAAAATTTTCGGCCGAAAATGGCCCAAAAGTGCATTTTCGGTTTTCGGCCGAAAGACTTTTATCACCGAAATAATACGGCCGAAATGTTGTCATGACGCAAACAGAAACCGCGATCTGCACGTGCTTGTCTGAAGCACCATGTCTGCGGTGCTGACGCATTTCAGTGTATCTGAAACCGCGAGGAGACGGAAGCCTTTATCCACTGCTCTAAACAATGCGCGCCGCCATGACAACGACTCCGGTTGCGAGCGGGTCATAAATGCCTCAACCGTTTGGAGCGGTGCTCGCGCTGTCTGTGGAGACACGCGCTGCGGAGGCAGGCGAAAGTAAACAAGGCAGCGCGAGTCTCCACAGACAGCGCGCGCACCGCTCCAAACTGCGTTTTTGAAAGGCTCGCCGTTGTACTATTCCTTAAAACAACAGGGGACGACTCAAGTAACTGTCATCTAACCAGGAATCGGTGAGAAGAAGAAAGATAAACACATGACAATGTTTATTTTTTTAGTATTCCACCACCAATACAAAAATAATCATGTTAAACCCAGTAAACCCTGAGATTATTACTTGTGACATTACAAATAGGCTAATATATATGAGGACATGTATGTAACGTTATAGAACTAACGTTAAATTAATGCTCTCTTAAATATGTTCTACATTCCTTAAACATGTTTAGTGTTTCACTAAACAGGCTTTTTATGGTTTTGTATGCTAAATTTTTTAAATGTAAGCAACTAATTTAGACTTGAAACTAGGTGCTGGTGTGATGAGAAGTTCATGCTCGACTTTGTTTTTATGAGAGAACATTTAATTTTAAAACCTTTCTGCAGGCCATATTATTATTTAATGTACACATGAGTGGGGTGAATTTTATTTTATACGGTGCATTGTGCTAAATAAATATTTGTAATTGATTTATTCTTTGAAAATGTTATATTAATTTATGCAATTGTAATGCCTTGATTTTAGTAAAGTTTGTACACAGTCATAATAGCCATAAATGCAATGATACTAATAATTGGCATAATTTCTTTCGGTGTTTCGGTTTTCGGCCTTGGTTTCCTCTTTTTCGGTTTTCGGTTTCGGCCAAGAATTTTCATTTCGGTGCATCCCTAAATTTGACCCCATTCATTTTTTTTTTTTTATTGTATGCCACTGGTCTTTTATTTACTAGGGATGTCCCGATCCGATCCACGGCATCGGTATCGCGCCGATACCGGCCCAGAACGCTAGATCGGAGATCGGAGGGGAGAAAAAAATATGAGCGATATCCAGTTTAGCGGCGCAGCCTGTCACGTGATGATTGTTGTGTTTAAGCACACGCGCGCAGAGAATCACTCTCGCTTTTGCGCACGGATTCTAATGTAATCGGATGATTCCACAAAAGCTGCATTTCAGTCTTTTCAGAAATTCATTGGCTATCAGAAAATAGCGTCATTTCATTCTCTATTGCAACTGGATAGATAAACTGTCACTCAAAGAGAGAGCGAAACTGGCGCGCGTAAAGTTTGAAGCGAAATTTACGCGCGTGACGCGCGTCAGAATCAAAATCCGTTGGCGGTCATTGTTTTTATGTCGACCGAGCATTCATCAAGAGAGTTACCGCTCTGTATTTACTCTGGATAGCAGAACAGCGGCGTGGGGATCATCGTCGCCGTATATTTGTGTCCACCGGACCCTTCGGAGCCGAACCGTTTGGCGAGTTTCACCATTTGCTCGCTCCAGGAGCTGCGCTGGATGACGGCCGCTGTCAGCGGTACTTCCGCCTGTCACGCGCCCAGTTTGATGACCTGTTGTCCCGCATCTGAGCGAGGATCACCCTCGCCCGGCCCCTCATCCATCTAATCTAGCTGTCATTTATTTTTGTTTTGATAATAAATAGAGCCAGCCTTCAAAAGTTATTAACCTGTCCTGTGATTTTTTTTCTCTCTCTCACGTCCAGACACGAATGTATGCATGCACATATGTTGATATATATATATAGCGCGCTATATATGTTATGCGCGCAGTATGTCTCGCTCTAGATTCCGGGAGATTTGAACTAATTTGCGGGCATCAGGGAGGCGCTATCAATATGCGGGAGACTCCCGGAACTTCCGGGAGACTTGGGATGTCTGTCTTTACAACATAATACTATTTCTAGATATGGAATGAATAACATTCAATACAAAATGAACATGTCTCCATATAGAAATAATGTTTTAAGTGATGAAACATTTGCTTTGTTGTGCATAATCCCACCATGCATTTAGTCATATTAACAAAATAATTTATTGAAGCATCCAGACACTTCACCACGTGAGCAAGCAGCTAGGCTCCTGATTGGTTAACGCGGCGCGAATTCACGCCAAAGTTCAGATTTTTCAACTCGGGCGGCAGACGCGAATTCGCGTCAAACGCGTGAATGCACAACGCTCAATTCGCGCCATTCGCGCCAACTTGACGCGCGAATGAGGCGTATTCGCGTCTTCCGCGCCGCGCTCCACGCCTCATTCGCGCCGCAGGAATTTTTCTTGCATTGACTTAACATTGAAATCATTCGCGCCTGACGCCCTATTTGCGTCCGGTGTGAACGTAGCATTAGTGCGTCGAAGTTGTGATAGCGCTGTCGGCTAACGCGAAATGCTACTATTTACATTCCATGGATGTTTATTCATATATACAATTGTTTTGGACTAAAAACTTCTTCAAATTGGATTGTATGGACGCTTTACAGTGAAACCAAACCATTTTTGTTGGAATGTGGACTAACAGATGGCTAATTGGTGAGTTTCTTCCAGTTTGTGTTGGTTTGTTTTGGCTGTTGGTGGTCTGACAAAGAGACAGATTGTGCCCGCTGTGTTGATTGGATCTTAAAATGGTTTACGTCGTTCGAATCACGAGTTTCTCAGCTTTCCAAAGATATGTATTATGTTTACTTTTGTGTTTGTTTTGTTTTGTCTTTCACAAAGTTAAACCTATAAACCACCCTGTGGGCCGTATACGGCACGTCGGACCACGAAAAAAAAAATATCGGACTAATATCGGTATCGGCAAAAGCCAAAGGTGCGGCATCGGTATCGGTATCGGAAGTGAAAAAGTGGTATCGGGACATCCCTATTATTTACTTATTTATTTATTTATTTATTTTAGTCCACATATCGTGAATGATTGATCCATGCATACCTAATGTTTTAACAAAATGTCATAACTTGCTATGATGTATCTGCAATTTTTTTATTTGGACAAAGGCTGCATCTGAAATTGCATACTTGAGTAGACCCCTATTTTGAATATGTAATCTGTAAAAAAGTATGTTCTATATTGTTTGAATGTCTTTAGTCTGGATGTACTACATTGTCATATGACCTACTAGCATCAGTTGTGTTGCTTCACTGCCATTCATAATGGCAGTGGCCTCATGGGATTCAGAATCTCGCCAGACGTATTAGGCAATCTGAGTACTTCTTACCTACTCTTTTACGAGTACTGTGGATTAATGCGAAATGTTTTTAATCTACTGTACAGTAGGGAAGTATGCAATTTTGGATGCAGTTTAATTACTTTTTAGTTACTTTTGTTTAGGATACCATTTGGGACAAGGCCTAAGACCCTTTCTCAAGGGTACAGTGTAGGGCTGGGCGATATGGCCAAAAAATCATATCTCGATATTTTTTGGTCAAATGGCGATATACGATATATATCTCGGTACTTTCTACGTTTTCTATTTAGATAAAGAAAATCTTTATATTTAATATATATATATATATATATATATATATATATATATATATATATATATATATATATATATATATATATATATATATATATATATATATATATTCACATTCGGCCCAATGATATCCTACAAACAATGTTGATATTGAAGGATATGGAAACAAATATAATATAGGCTATGCAATATATTATGTGCAAAAAGCTTTTGTTTTTATATTGACTAAAAGCTAAACTAAAAATGAAAATAAAAACAAAAACTAATTATATTAGCCTGCATTTGATTACCCCATTATAATCACTTTCATTAAAAATATATACTTGTAGGTTTAAAATTCCACATATGGCACATTTATTTTCTCCAACAACAAATATTTTAGCAATATGTTTATTTTAGTCAGAATTATTGCGTACTACTATTCACGCGCATGCGCGCGCCGGCGCTCGTTCAAGGAAGCATGAATTTTAGCGGAGATTCACTTGCAGAAGCTCGTCCTCTTCTGACATGGACATATTTGTTGTGAAATGGACATATTTGCTTTACTTTCTAACATTTACAGATGGAGAATATGTGAAATGTAAGTTGAGCACTGAGGAAAGCACCACATCTCAAACGCATTAAACAGCGCAAGTATATCTGTCAGTCAGCAACAGTGTCTGTCAGAGCATTTGACAGGGCGGCAAGCTGCCTTAAACTTGTTAACTATATCAAAGTGATTTTGACGCAATTAATATAAGCTTGTGTCATGTTTAGGACAAATTGTACTACGTAGCCTAGCTACTTTCACTGCAGCAGCTCACACTGCAACCTCCGCTATTTTTCAGATGTGCTCATATCAAACTACTGTATCGATATAAACGGTATTGCCTCATTCCATATCGTTTCAAAAAATATAACGATACATCGTACATATTCGATATATCGCCCAGCCCTAGTACAGTGGGTCCATGGGTAGATTTTCACAGACTTGAAAAAAACTTCTAAAGGCCTAATCTTTATCTCCTCTTTGCTGTTGTTTTGAAGGTCGGGGGTCATAATATGTATGGCAGTGGGGGGATTCCTCCAATGAGAGGGATGCATCAGGGTGGTGTGCACCCCTTGAACCCTTCCCCCGGGATACGAGCACAAGTGCCTCCCCAGTTCCTGCCACCTCAGGTCAGTTTGTGTTTTTGGTTTTAGCACTGTGATAAATGGACGTTTATTATTAGCTCTCGGCTCCTCTATGTTTCGGCAGGTTCCTGGGCCGATGCTGAAGCCAATGGCGCCCCCTGGTGGCGGGATATTCCCCCCACAACTCTCCCCCCAGCAAATCGCCATGCTCGGTGGCATTCATCCACACATGCAGCAGTTCCAGCTGGTATGCATCACATTTTGGCCCTGCAAAATAACATATGTTTAATAAGCGTTATTTTAACGTTTTATATGCGTTCCTTGTCCCAGGCCTGTCAGCTCATTCTGCAACAACAACAACAACAACAGCAGCAGCAGCAGCAGCAGTTTCTGAATCAGAGGAAGTTCCCTCCTCCTGTAAGACAACAGCACGACCCGCAGCAGGTACAGCGCCAGATATTAGCACAGCGCCCCCTGCTGAATTATCCATAGAACTGCACAGCGCCCTCTGCTGAATTAATCCTATAAAGCCTGCTGGATCATGTTTGTGACAAAACTTTGCTGAAAAACCCATTGCTCACAATCTACTGCATGCCCTCTGTTATTTGACTGATAGTTCAGACTTAGCAAGTAAAAGCCTTTTAGTGTAATGCGACAAACGTCCACCTTCAGCTCGTGGTTTGTGTTCATTGCTGTGTAAGCTTCACTGATTTTTAATACGTAAATGTAAGAATAGCTTTTATATTCACTCACTGGACTGAAGCAACTCAGGTTTACTAGATTATCCAGACAATATTTAGCAGATACAGAGTAATGACTGATCTTAATATTATAAAACATGTATTTTGTTTTAAGGATTTTTAGATATCTGAACTGGAATGCAAGACAAAAAAAAAATGCTCATTAAGAATATAGATTTCGCAGAGACAGAACTACACATTGTTTTCATGCTAAGTCTTTTTCGCTAAGGTGTGTTTTCTTCATAGCTGGCACGGATCATGGCTATCCTACAGCAGCAGCAGGGGGTCGGCGGGCCCAAACTCTCGCCGTCTCCCATGGGAGGACATGTCCCCAAACACCAAGACACACACCTCCATCACTTGGGCATGAACGCTCACAAGCAGCCTGATGTGCCGATGCATTCAGCCATGGGAGGATCTGAGCTGCACAGCAAAGCTCCAGCAGCGTTCACAGGTGACCAATCTGACCGCTTTAACTGTAAAGTTTTGTGTTTTATGGGAATGCCCTGCTTTAAATAAGAATATGTAAGGGTTTCAATTTGACCTGGAATTTGTTTTTTAAATTTAGTGTTCATCAGAGGTGTCAAATACCACATGACTATTGTCACACTTGAGCCACGAATACACAAACAAATTTATTTAATGGGTTCGAGGATTTTTGTGGTTGAAATTAAAGACAGGAACAAATCCTTCCCTCACGGCTCAATTTGAACCCTTTTTAACTCTATTAATTGAATGTGAGGAATGCTTTACTACACATAGAAAAAAACAAAACTCTTTTATAATGTTTACATGTGTATCTGAATGCATACTGAAGAGAAAATGATTTTAGGACCCAGCAGAACAGCTCATTTGCTCCATATACAGTAGAGCTATCCACCTTTTTCTGCGCCCGTTCTATTTCCCATGATTCATAGCGGGTTCAACTGACTAAATGTTTTTTTTACTTAGTATTTGTTTACATAGAATGCTAGAAATTAGGAAAATATTAGTCTACACATGCGTTTTATATTTAATATGAGCGAAATACATATAACACAACAAATCTCTTAACTTTTAGGTGGCAATATATATATATTTTTTAGTAATTCTATGAATTACACCACGCAAAACAAAAGTAATAGCCTACTAACCGGATGAAGAAGGGTCGGCCTCCACAGAATATAAAATATTATTTTTATTTTATTTTTCGTCTTCGCATTTATTAGCAAAAAACAATGTTACGGAATACAGACGTGACAGTTCTCCATTACGGACAGGACCGCCCTGAAAGCGACTTCACAAAGATCTTAAAGAGAAACCACAAAGCCTTTCTATAAAGTGAATTTCATTTTTATTAATTGTATCATAATTTCAATCAATGTTTCATCAACCCATTGCCTGGTTTTAATAAATAAGAAGCAAACTGGAGTCATGAAGAGTCATGAAACATCATGTTATCCAATTTTTTTCCCCTCGAGATTTTGGCAAAGACACCAAATTTAATATATATTGTGAGTTATTTTGAATTCAAGTTGAAAGAATGTGAGGAATGTGCTTCTAAATTGATATTTATTCACTGATTAAATCTAGTAATTTAAAGGTAAATAAAATAAAAACAACAACAAAAAATCAACTTCATTCAAAAATGAAAAATATGAACAAAATGAAATAAAATAAGCTTTCTGGACAAAAATAAATATTAAATGTAATTTTACGGCTTTGGGTCGTTTTGACCCGCAAGAGAAGAATGAGTTTAAGAAATTTCGTAAGTACATTTTCATCTGCCTGTGTCAGGTTTTGCGAGCGGATCTGATCTGGACTCTATGATGAGTTCTCCTGCTGGATTGAAGGATGGAGGTGGGACTCAGTCTCGATTTAAGTGGATGATGGATGGGAACAGCTTGACGCCCTCCCCGCCAGAGCAAACACTACACAACGGTACAACACTACATACACACATGCAGAGAGTAAAGAAATGATGACAGAAGTTTCACTGCTGTACAGTACAATGCACTTCTCAGAGTGAAGAGGGTGTTTGCAGATCCTTAAAAATGTTTCAAATGTCTCAAATTCCTTAATGTTAAAATAACCGTCCTTTTCATAAATCCACTTTTTAAAGAGTTAAAAATGCAAAAATTACACTTATTTAATTTAATTACACTTATTTACTATATTATTATTTTTACATTACTATTTTTATCCCTAAATAAGAATTATTATTATCATTATTACTGTTAAAAATTATTAATCATTATTACTGAAAAAAATGGTATTAGAAAAAGTTTTTTTTTTTTAATTTGAAGTGCTAATACCCTGGTAATAATAAACAGTAATACAGTTTATTAGAAAATTATTTTTTAAGGAATATTACTCAATTTTAGTTAACAGTTTGAATTATTACAATTTCATTTGACTTTTTAAGTGATTAATGGATTTGTTAGTTTTAACTGTAGTTTTTGAAGCATTAAAACGTCACGGGTCCCTGGGAATGTGTGTTAACTGTGTGTAGACTGTATGTGTGTGTTAATGAATGTGTGTGTGTGTGTTCAGGGCCGGTGAAGGGCTCGTTCCCTCAGTTTGACGTGTTGGGCGGCGGCTGGCACAGAATCACCGCTGGGAAAATGGACACGCCTCCTGCAAACCCCACCTGGCCTCCAGGTAACTCTCTTTATTACTGACTCCCCTGCTCTGATATCAGTGAAATCACTTCGGCTGTCTTGACTTTGTTCACCATCTGATTTATAGGCATTTCTACACTACTGTTAAAAACGGATTATTTTTAGTTTATTTAGGTTAACTAGATTAAGTTTTTTTAATAAAAGAAGTCTCTTCTGATCACCAATGCTCAATTTATATGATACAGGAAAAACAGTGAAATATTATTACAATTTAAAATATATTATCTGTTTTATATGTATTTGGAATGTCAACGATTAATCAATGTAAAACTTATCGATCATCGATTAAACAGGATCAGATTCAATGGCCTTTACCACTATAAAATTGTAAAAATACCATCATAAAGCAGCAGCCCATAAGAGTCATTCAGTCACAAATGTCTAATTGGATTGATGTAGCAAAGACATCTAAATAAACCGTTTATTGTCTGTGTTATTACTTCCTCATCACTTGATGTCATATAATATATATAAGGGTTGCCACAGGTGCTTGAAAAGCCTTAATTTTGATGTTAAACACCCTGAAGATCACATGTGTTTATCTGGTCTGTCTCAGAGTTTCAGCCGGGCGTCCCGTGGAAGGGTGTCCAGAGCCCTGAGCCCGAGTCTGACCCCTACATGACCCCTGCGGGAATGATGGGATCCGCCGTGCTCGCCGACACCGAACATCATCTACTGCAAGACAACACAGGTGCGGAGTCAGAGAGGGTTCACCTTAACCCGACTCATCTCAAGACGCGCATTTTATATCAGTGTCGTATTCATATTCATCTCGTATTCAAGTTTAATAAATAGTATTATTTTTTATATATAATGTGTAAAGCCTAACATGAAATACGTTTCATAAAAAAGTCCCAAACTGAGCAAAAATATGCAATTTGCTTCAGATGCTGATATTTATATGGACAAAAGGATGAGAAATCTGATGCTTATTATATAAATCAATGAGCTCTTTATAACAGTATAGCAGATGATTACATAAAATGCAGATATTATAAATATCAATATCTGCCAATAATGTCTTAGTAAGAGGATATGAAGAGTTCAGATGCAAAAGCCTCTAAGTGCCATTTGAAATTTTCTTCTTTAATGATGATTTTTGTCAAGCTTGTATATTTAAGTTCAGTGATTTCACTTAAATAACAATTAATAGGTAATTATCATTGCCATTTAAGTGAAATCACTGAACTTAAATATACAAGCTTGATAAAAATGATCATTCTAGAAGAAAATTTCAAATGGCACTTAGAGGCTTTTGCATCTGAACTCTTCATATATAAATCCGTCCCCCTATAGTCAATAATCATATCCATTATAACTCGTCTTTGATCACCAAAATGACATATTTAAAGGTTTTTGTACTTGAAAAAGTTTCTTTGTGCCTTAAAATATCTTGGGGCCAGTTGTTCAAAACATTTATTCTGGATCAAAATGATCCGGATTGGGAAATCCCATTTTTTCCTATCCAGGATCAGGCAATCCATCTTACTTTTATGCCGGTTTTTCAAAGCAACATTGGGACTGGATCACCCTGATCCAGATGCACAGTTTTCAAGATTACCAAATCCGGATTACCAGTGCTCTAAATGGGACAACATATCACAATGTGGGCTACCAGCTATGTAAAGAACAGGTAGAAGAGCCAACACGTGATCACTGTAAATGTTTCTTATTTTGAGACAAAACACAAATGGGGACAAGATAATTTTTATTTTATTTTTACTTTACTATACTGAATAGCTTAATGGTTAGCCTATGTCTACTTTATCACTGTTACACAAGTCAAGTGCAAAATATAAATAAAAGTATACACAAATCCACCTTATACACAAATATACACAAATGATACAAATCTATTTTTTGACCAATTTTAAAGTTTTACTACATTTTCTTCCTGAAATCCACCTTGAAATCCTACCCACTGTTGGGATCAGGATAATCCTGCTTTTTTGGTTCAAATTTATCCAAATCCCACTGACAAGTTTTGAACAACACAAACTGAAGGTTTGATCCAGATTAAAACTAGGATTGGATCCCCTGATCTAATCTGATTTCAGATTCCTTCTTTCCCTTTTGAACAACCCATTTTCAAGATTTGATCCAATCCGATAACCAAAATCCGATCAGCTTTCCTTTGAACAACTGGCCCTTGAATGTAACTTGACACCCTTGCCTCATTTGGTATCCGCGGTGCTTTGAATATGCAAATGAGCCCCGCCTCCACTCACTCACTCATCTCAGAGATCCACTCGTTCACGATCACACGCTGATCTGATCAGTTCAAACGGTGTTTTTGAGACTTTCTTTGGTTCACTACGGTGAAAAATACTCAGCAATGCTGTCGACTTATGAATTTACACATGGTTTGACTTAACGCATATTAAAAACCCCATATAAACAACATTAAAAGCTTGATTTTCACCACAGAGGAACTTTAAAACATATAATGGAGTGTAATTTAATAATGATTGAACTATATTGAACCTGATCATAATTTAGACTCGTGATTTTTCTATAAAACAAAAGTTTTCTATAAATGAAGTTTTCTATAAACAAAGTTGCTTCAGTCCAGTTAAAAGTTATAAATACAAGTTATTCTAATGTTTACTTGATGATAAAAATCAGTGCAGATTTCACCGCAAAGAGACACAAGCTGAAAGTGTATGTTTGAACAAATACACTAAAAGACCTTTTAATATCTATGTTAGTCATTGATCATGTCGAGGCCTTATAAATGTGATTGGCTGTCCCTGAATAAGTGTGACTGTGTTTTCCAGGGTCAAACTCTCTGAACACCTGTATGCCTTCACCCGGTGCCTGGCCATACAGTGCCTCGGAAACGCCCCTCGCTGCACACGGGACAGGTAACACCCCAAAACCATCACAACTGTGTATTAAAGTCACCCTGTGGTGAACATCAAGTTTTTTTTAATTGTTTATGTGTCGTTTTTAATATTCTTTAAGACAAACCATGTGTAAATTCACGAGCCAACACTGTTGCTGAGTATTTTCTCCTGAAAACCGCAGTAAATCAAAAATACGGTTTGAAATCGCTGGTGTTTCTGACGTCACACCAATCAGATTCACGTATGCTCGTCAGCGAGTGGATCTCTGAGCTGAGTGAGTGAGTGGAGGCGGGACTCATTTGTAGGGCCCTATAATTTCAGCGATCACGGAATCGTGGAATTGGCCAATTAACGCGGAACCTAGTGTTAACGCGGAATTTCGCGGAATTTTACATATTTGAAATGAAATTCGTTTTTTGTGTGGGAGAAGAACGTATGTCTGGGGAAAACGCAGAGAGACGGGGAAGCAAATCTGGGCGACACAACCCCTCCCGTCATTTCAGCTCATGACGGCATCAAAACAATAGCCGCGTTTCCACTGAAAGCATGGCGAAGCGGCTCTCCACGGCTCTGCTTTCGTCGGCGAAAAAGTGACTAAAGACGAGACAGCACGCTCAACAGTGCGCGCGAGAGACACCGGTTTGTAAGAGAGAGCGCTCGACAGTACGCACGAGAGAGACAGAGTGTGTCCGAAAGAGCACGCGAGAGAGACCAAGCGTGTCCGAGAGAGCGCTCGACAGTGCGTGCGAGAGACTGAAGCTGCGTACCAATGTGCATACTATGCCCGAAATAGTATTGACAGTAATGTCGCATATTATTTAGGATGGATAGTATGCACATTACGACGCAGCTAGAGTGTGACTTTTATTTTAACTTATATAAACTAATATAATTTATTTTTACAGGACCGTTTAAAGCTCATAACCATATTTTGTTGTTACTTGAAGTACCTATGTTGCATCATGCAGTATTTGTCATTTTAAGAGAAAATGCCTATTTTATTTGTGTACATTTTAATCAGTAACATTAAAAGCAACATTAAAAGCTCTTTTTACAACTAAAATAACAGTAAAGGGTAAAAAAAAAACTGAATTCCCAAAAATTAAAACGGAAAAAACGGAATTTGGGAAAAAATAAAACGGAATTTGGGAGAAAAAAAAACGGATTTTATAGGGCTCTACATTTGCATATTCACTAAATGAGGCAAGGGTGTGGAGTTACAGTCATGCTATTTTAAGACAAGGAAAAAACGATTTTGGTGACCAAAGATGAGTTTTAAAAGTGCATTGTGTAATATTTAGGAGGATCTGTTGTGAGAAATGCAATATCGTATACATAACTATGTTTTCAGTGGTGTATAAAGACCTTACAATGAACTGTTATGTTTTTATTACCTTAGAATGAGCCATTTCCGTCTACACACACCGCAGGTCCGCTTACATCAACACGTTTCTTCGGTGGCCCTGAACAGACACACGCGTTTCGTCACTATGTCATTCTTCGTGTAGCAATCTAGTTAAAGTCAGCGAATAAAACTTCGTCGGGAGAAACGGCGATTTCCGATATTTTGAATTCGACTGCAGTACCACTTTCGACCACTAGTCATTCTTACATACTGCACCTTTAAGGGAAGAAATTACAGGGGGACTTTAATCCTTTTGAATTGCAAAGGCCGCTGGTAATATTTCAATAACGTTTCCAGCTAAATACTCCGAGCTGAAGTCCAGTTGGCCGCCGGAGCCCATTGGACACAGCAAATCGTGGCGGACCAATCGGAGCGCTTCTCACCTGCCCCGCCCCCCTCCGGGCCTCAGCAGTCAGAAGCAGGCGTGGTCGGGGGAGGGGCCTCGGATGCCCCGGGCCTGGGGAGGCGGAGCCGGCGGCCCTGACTCGCCCTTTAAACCAGGTACTGCAGACACACACAATGATCATACGCGAGCAACGGACCCGCGGGAAGCTCAACCTGTTCATGTATCGTGTTCTTCAGAGTGGAGCGACGGAGGAGCATCGGCGGGAAAATCATGGCTGTTACTGAGGAACCTCACGCCACAGGTACAGCGGAGTTTATTCGGTCAAAAATACAGCGGAAACTGGGAAATGTTATCGCAATGTCAAACAGCTGTTTTCTATGTGAAATAATATGTTAAACTCATAGACTGTAAACAAAATTTGGACGTAGTGTACGTGACGTCATTGTAGTGTTTCTGAAAAGCGTTTTTAAAGCCCAAAGTGGGCGGAGATGGCCGAAAATGGGCAAAGAGGCGGATTAACTGAGGGGACGTGACGCTATCAATCCACCCGTCACTCTAGTGGCCACGCCCTTAATTATGCAGAACTTTAAGGCTTAATGTAATTTAAACAGATGAGTTATTAAAAAATTCACTCCCCTCACAGTTGTCATGAAGGGCAAAATTAGCGATATAGATCAAAATCGCTTTTTGCACCAGGCTGCAAACACATTTTTTTTCTGCCGTAAAGTTGGGCATTTTAACAAGGGGGTCTATGGGATTGACTCTCTTCTGCAGCCGGCCTCTAGTGGCCAGTCGATGAATTGCAGTTCCATCTTTGATTCAGGAGAGACACCAGAAGGTTGTGCTTGGTTAAACTGTAATTTATTCCTGTGATCAAAGCTTTATTTGGAGCATCATTACTATCTTCAGTGTCACATGATCCTTCAGAAATCACTCTAATATGATGATTTCTGGGTAATGATGCTGAAAATTCAGCCTTGATCACAGGAGTAAATCAATTTTTTTTCTATTTAGTCACATAGAAAACAGATATTTTACATAGTAATACTATTTCACTGTTTTTTTCCTGTATTTTTGATCAATAAACAAATGCAGCCTTGGTGAGCAGAAGAGGCTTCTTTCACAAACATTAAATTTATCTCACTGACCCCAAACTTTTTTAGCGACAGTGTGTCTCTGAATCAGTTGGCGCTTCATGCGAATCAGTTTGAAGATGTTGACTGCATTTGTGAGTGTGTTGGCAGTCGAGCATCAGGTTGAGGTGCGTTCACGTTTGTGCAGATCGACGGCTCGACGCTGAGGACCATCTGTCTGCAGCACGGCCCCCTGCTGACCTTTCACCTCGGCCTGACACAGGGCAGCGCTCTGATCCGCTACAGCAGCCCTCATGAGGCCGCCAAAGCCCAGAGTGCACTGCATATGTGAGACAATCTCTTTCACACACACACACTCACTTACTTACTTACTTACTTACTCACTCACTCATTCACACACACACCACTCTCACTCACACAGTCACACTCACACACTCTCGCAACAGTTAAATAAGTCTGCATTTTTTTAATCAATTCACTGTTGAGATGTGTTTATTTATTTATATAGTCTTTTAATTAATGAATAATTAAATTTAAATAATTTAATCAAACATGAATGCAATGCAAAATTTTTCAGACTTTAGTAATTTCCTACATGAAGTGACTGATTTTGTCTTCATGTTCAGGTGCGTTCTGGGAAACACCACCATCGTGGCGGAGTTCATGAGCGAGGAGGAAGTCATGCGTTACTTCACACATTCCCAGAGCGTGGGGGGGGCAGGGCCAGCGGAGGGCTCGTCTGACTCCTCCCCTCGAGATGGCGAGCGGCCCGCGGGCGGAGACTGGCAGGGGCTCGACGTGTCCACCAGCTCCGAAACGCCAGGACTCGCCCTCCTCAGCCAATGGAGCAACAGCACCGGGGAGGGGGTGGGGAAAGGGGTCTGGGGGGGTGTGGCTCCCAGTTACCATGGCGGGAGCCTATGGGGCGCTCCTCAGTTAGAGGACGGCTCGGCTGGGTTGTTGCCTGGCAACCTGCTTGGAGGCGGGACTGACAGTTTGTGATTGACAGTTATTGAGAAACTGGTACGTGGAGTTTAAAGTGTGTCGTAACGGCATCAAACTGCAAAAATAATGATCGTTACCAAACATGTGGAAGCCCAATGCTTTATTAGAATCTTTCTGTAGTGTAGTTTTGGCAAAGACAAGGGATGAACCTCGTGACAACATTTTATTGAAACCTGAACAAAGAATTTTGACATTTAATAATTCATTGAATTCGCGGGTCTACATCGTAATTATTCCCAAATAATTTTTTTTTGTTTGTTTTGCTGTTATATTTAGTAAATACAGCAATAGTTTTCATTTTTTTATATAAATGCATAATTAATTAATAGGTTTAATAAAAATAAATTAAATAAATTAAAGGCAGCGTAGACAAATACCACCGTGATGGATAAAATACTGGCTGAATGATGTCACATCGCAACAAAACGTATGTATGCATCAATCACATATCTATATGAAAACTTAAACATATTCTCGAGGTATATTTTGATTTACTGAGTGAAAAACAAGTCATCTAACGCACGGCTTCTGCATGTCGTCATTGTTTTTGCAGTTGTTTCTGGTGAAGCTGGTTTCACACGCCGCAGCTTTAAGACAAACACACACACACTCGCATCCAGAGAGCTGCATTTCCACACACACTGGACGTGTTGACTGGCTTTCATATCCAGTGAGATGTTAAACACACACACACACAGGTGCAGTGCGAGCGCAGTGGGATTTGCTTACAGACTTTCTCGTCATTGCCAGAGTTAAGCTATCATGTATTTGAATGCAGGGACTGTTTCTAAAGGCCTTCTTTCTCACACACTGCTCAACTTGAACAGCCGATGTAAATTTGATGTTGCGCTGGCACACGCAAGACAGTTTTAACGCTTCGACAGTGGATTTTTTAAGTTCGTCCGAGCGCGAGAGCATCTGAAGCGGGTAGATGCGTGAAACTCGCCCATAACAGCCCACATTTCACTCCAGAATCAGGTCAAAATCAAAGGAAGACCCGTTTACAAATAGTGATGTTGTTCTCGTGATGATTGAGCACATTTACTCTCATATTCTCATTATTGTAATGCAAAACGTTGTCGGTTATGTTTAATAGTGACGGTAATATTTACTAGATTAGAGTAAAAAAAACACTGGTATCATGATGCATAGTCACTTTAAATAATTTCAATGAGAATTTGGGAAGACATTTTTAATATTTGCAAAACTATCATTTGCCCGAGCATGATGTTTTGTTCGTGCGTGAGAGTATTTGCCGGGAGATGCAGAATCTAAATTTAGCATAAAGAAAACAACGTAATTTTTACGAGCAATTTACAACAAAAATTGGTTTGTTTTCTGGTGCAATTTTCACATGGTGAAATAAAACAAGGTCATTTTGACTTTCTATCCCACCATCTTTCTCAGAACTGCGATAAATGAACTAGCAAAAAAGTCAACTGGCGGTTAAAAATTCGCAATAGCGAGGAAAAAGTCGATTCGTTTTTCGTGCTATTTTTTAGCAAGTAACTTTTAACACAATTCTGACTTTGTTCTCGCTAAAAAAAAAGTCAGAATTGTGAGAAGTCGCGATTACCTTTTTAGTTTTTATTCTGTGGTGGAAAAAAGCGTACGCGTTTTCTCGATCGTCATTTACTCGCACGTTTTCATTCGTTACAATCCTCGTTACATTCTCACGACTGTATCACAATGCAATTCGATTTTTAGTATGCATAAACACTTTACAGTTTAAATAATGCAATTTTATTAGAAATGAACGATAGTAACGCGAAACTCTCATCACGATGAAAAACGTTTTTCCGCTGTCCTAAAAATAGGATTAATTTTCTGATCCCGGCGTGAAATGTTGCGATGTTTCGCGAGGTTCGCGCAGATCCCGCTTCTCTTCTATCCATCGCGGCGGTCGTTCCTGTGAATTTTGTGCAACTTAAACGCATCTGTACTCGTACTGACCTTCCACTGTTCCCTTCTTTATCTGTTCGTCAGGTTTGCTGTTACATTTATACGATTCGTACGCTGTTTTTTGCTATGGCATATACCAGTTATCTTCAGAGACTTTCAAGTGTGTCGGACGGACGGACTGACGACGTCTATAACGCGTGTATGTGTGCACTTTACTGTTTCCGTCTGTGTTTGTGAGTTGGTGTGCGGCTGTACATTGTTAACTGTGCACTATACACTGCTGGTTGTGTTTTACAAACGTTGGCATTAGCGGGTTTCTGCGATTGGCGTTTCTTTGGTTGTTTTTTAAGCGTACTCATGTAGCCTTTTGTATTGGCTGAACTGCAATAATAATGATTCTACAAGCATTTTTAAGACACAAACGTGTGACGGCGTTTCTGCCAAACTTATCCGCCTGTCCAGAGTTTACAAACAGCTGAGAGACATGTGTTTATATGTGTCTGTATTGTTGTTTTTGTTTTAAATTAAGACTTTAACACTCCTTTCAGTGTTTCATTTTTTTGAGATTTTACAGAGGAAGACAAAGTGAAGAGTTTATTTAAATAAAAGTGACATGCAGCTGTTATAAAAATTGTGTTTTTGTGGCTTCTGGACTCTTATTTTGTCGCTCAGCTGTAAACTTGTCAGTGTGTTATGGACATTAACGAGTTATAAATGTATTTCCAGTTACTCTTAAAAAAAAACTGGGTAACACTCGCTTAGTTTACAATGGGGTACTAATTCGCAAGATATTTTTACCTGCTTTTTTTTTTTTTAATCTTTGTTGATTTTAGTTTGTTACGTCAAGTTCACACTACGTTAACTTATATTAACAGATACAACTTCTGACCTATAGCAAATGTTGAGATTATAACATTAATAAAGATTAATAGTATTGTTAATTGTTTTGTTTTGTGTGTTAACGTTAAAAAAATCATATGGTAATGTTTTTTACAATCACTTAAACAAATGTTTTTTTACATATGTTTTTACATTAAACAAAAATTCTAGTAGATTAGATGCATTCATATCTTTCCACACTGATAAAACAATGAGTGAGTGCTACAGAAACAAAACAAGTGTAATTTCTACGTGAAAAGTTTTAAATTTTAGAATTTTAAGAATTCTACACTTGTTACTCGATAAAGTGAGGTTCCAGCTATATACAATATTAAATGCACTGTAAAATTTAATTGTGTATTAATAAATATTGTTTTAGTGGACTCGATTAAAATAAGTTCAGAGAACTCGCATCTATTGAATTAATGCAATCGCTTTCCTCAAATAAAATGAGTTGGCTTAACTTGTTGGGTTTTACAGTAAAAAACAAAGTAAATTCTATATTAGTACTCAACTCAATTTAGTTGAGCTTAGCCTTGTAGAAATTAAAGCGTAAATGTTGACGATATAAAACTAACTAAAACCTTATTAACTTTTCTGATACTGATGTTCCCATCATGCATTGGGGCATGAATAATGAAAACGATTGTTTTTTGTGTTTTTTGTTTTCCAGCTGTTTTTACACTGTTGTATCATTGATTTTGATAATAGGTTTTGTATCTTGCTGTTTTATGACATTTGGAGTTAATTTTCTACTCAAACTGACATTCATACTCAAAAGCGATCTATCGAATGTTACCATCATTGTGTATTGTGTTGGGGTAAGTGCTGCATTACCTCTATTATACAGATTTGGATTCTACATGATATCTATTGTATTATTTACCAAAGAAAACAATCACTCTAGAAGCATGGTTTGATTCAATGTTATAATTTGAGTAAAAAGTTCATTTTGTTGCATTTAATTAACTTGGTTAAGTAGATTTGACTTAATTCTATCTTTGTGAAATAAAAAAAAGACTTAAATATAATTAAGTATTATTTACGTAATTACTTCATGAATGTTAAGTTCAATAGTAAGTACATTTTACTTGATGATAACAGGTAAGCTGTACAGAGCAGTAGCAGTAAAATTTACTTTATTTCAGTGCATACAGTGAGCTAAAATAAACTGAAATATTTGGACGAATAACAGATTAATCTCCCAGCTGTTAACTTGTCCATATGGGTTTCATTAGTCTTAGTGTGTCTGTTTCAAAAACAACTTTACAGAAATTCATAATGTTAATATGTAGGCTAGTTAAGTCTTAAAAGCCACATTGAGCAGTTTAGAGCTGAGTGTGATATAATTTACATTTGCCCATAGTAAAATTAACCATGGCTTAAAAATAGAGCCAAAAAACATGGTTATTGTAGTTAAACCATGGTAAACAAATTAACCCTGGTTTTGCAGCACTAACCATAGCATGTTGGTTCGCCTACATCAATCCACCCCAAAAAATATTTTTATTCATTTTCGTTTTAAGGGTGGAGGCTAGCCTATATAAACCAACAACCAAAAGAGATTTTTTTTAAAACTTTTTAAACGCGAATATTTAAGCTAAAGTATTGTTGAAACCAGTAGTAACCCAGACAGCAAACTGACATTGAATCAACGTGGAAACGACGTCTCTCGTGACATTGAAACAACGTTGATTTTGCTTATCGAATTAACGTTGAACCAACGTCAGACGCGGCATTCTTCAAAGCTAAATGAAATCGAAAATTGGTTTGCTTTCATTACGTTGAAACAATGCGTTGATTTCAAGTTGATTTTCCGTTAGTTTTGAAAGAATGACGCGTCTGACGTTGGTTCAACGTTAATTCGATGAGCAAAACAATGTCAGATCAACGTTGTTTCGATGTCATATTTCCACGTTATTCAATGTCAGTTTGCTATCTGGGAAACTAGTTCGTTTTGCACTGATTTTTAAGGTTCATGAAATCTGTATTCAGTTGTCCTGTGATGCGACTGTTTAAAATGGGATGCTGATGTTTTTTAGGCTACTTTACTCTTCTCTCTGGTAAAACTTGTGCGTTTAAAAAATACATACAAAAAGTACAATTTGGCACAGTTTATTTAGTCTAGGCCTACTAACGTGATGTTAATTGTTTCAGCACTCTATACCAGTGTATAGAAACTGGTACTGTGTATTCATGTCTGCAGGAGCTGATTATCTATTCCGCAATATTTTATGACTTATTAATGAATGGCATTATGAACCGGTGCTGCGGTTTCGATGACGTCACGGGGAGCGAGCGAGGGTCAGTGGACGGACGGAGCGCATCGCGGAACAACATCATGCGGGGTTTCACGACCTGAGAGCAGCAGATGAGCGGAATACACTGAATAACGTGAGTGTGATTGTTTTTTTTACTCCAGGAGATCTTTAATGAAATGAAATCACATCGTAGAAACATCCGCACGCGACGCAGCGCTCGCGCATCATCATCATCAGACGGATCGCGAACATCAGTAGCGCTCGATCTCGTTTCTGTCAATAAAAAGGAAAAAATTACTCAATTGTAAAGTCGCTGATCTCTGATATAAGTTAATCATCTGTGTATCAGTGATGAGATCTTCTTGAACACACAGCAATGAGCTGAACTAATGTGCTTTAACGAACAGGTTTTTTGGCTCAAACTGAAGAAGGCCTGCTCCTTTATACATGATAAGATCATAAGATCCGTTGATGTCAACCTGACATTTTTTTTTTTATGCGTAAAGATTTATATTACAAAAATAATCTTTGACATTGCCACGTTTTTGGACGTATCATGGTATAGATCATTCAGCGAAGCACTGCAGTAAGCTATTACTAATGCCTTTTCTATTGTTTTGATTTATGTAATTTCGGATGCCATTTAATTTATTTCCAGTAGCATAACTCTTATTAATAAAGTAACTATTCCAAATAAATTACAATCAGTTAAAAAAAAAAAAAAAAAACGATTAGATAATGTTGCCTACACTGAAAGAGTTTGATTCACATCTTTTCATAAAGCTTATTGTTAGTTTGTGCTAATAATGGATGAATCTCATGATGTTTTCTGTAGGAGAAGAAACATGAGCTCAGATGCGATCAGTGTTTCGGTCCGTTGTGTGCTGCTGCTGTCTCCCGACCCGGTTGACATGGCAACACTGAGACTATCTACTTCCTGGAAGACACACACACACAGTGTTCAGATGATGTCATTGATGCTTAATCATCACTACAGGAAGATCATCTCAAGTTTATTATTAAATCAAAGAATATCATTATGGTTCCAAGTGAAAGATCTATATTGCTTTAGGAGAGCGTTTTAGAGTCCCACTGTATGCTGTCGTGTGATGCAGTGGACCTCTGTTCTGTCCATGATTGAGTTGCTTTGTGGTCATTTGTTGTTATACGCCTTATTCACGGCAGCGCCATCTTTGTTTTTTTTTAATGAGAATGAAAGCGAGGCTGTGAGAGATAGACATGCATCTCTTCAATGGGCTGTACTGTTATTTAATGTGTTTTCGGACTGTTCTGCTCATGAAACACTGGAAAAACATCTTTCCAAGAAATTTCACTTGACAAAAAACTCCCGACAATGTATAAGTTGTGGAAAATTGTAAGTAATCTGAGCTTTATTCAGCTTTTTACAGCGGATGCCATTGGAGACGCGGTAAGTCTATCCCTCACAGCCTCACTTTCATACCTGTCATGGTGTGCTCTGAATAAGGTCTATTAGCACTGACTCCGCCCCTTGGTCTTTGCCGTGTTCTTATTGGCTCTTGTCTGCAGATGGCTCAGCTGTGGAGGAGGGGCGTGTCTCTATCAAACGGCTCTCTGGTTGTCATGGCGCCAGGGCCCGGGGTGGTTACGGTGGCCCCTGAGGGTCACAACCAGTCGTGGGAAACCCCAGTGGTTGCCGTGGAGACGCCCATCTTCCTCATGACCGCCACCGCTCAGACCATATCTGGGATCTTCACCTGGACGGCGCTGATGCTCACCTGCCAACAGGTCACACACACACACACACTATCCTGCACATCATTACTGCACAGAGAGAGAGAGAGTATATTAATCATAGAAATTCAAGTATGTAATTTAATTTATATATATATATATATATATATATATATATATAGAGAGAGAGAGAGAGAGAGAGAGAGAGAGAGAGAGAGAGAGAGAGAGAGAGAGAGAGAGAGAGAGAGAGAGAGAGAGAAATACATGTTCTTTATATCAAATATAAATACATTCTTACAATAATATGTTGATACAGCACATTTTGATATCTGTATACCTATAATGTGTATATGTTATTACAATCACTATATAAATATTACATATTTTTCTTTGTATTATATATTGAGTAATACTAGTATAAAAATAAAACCACACTGTAAAAAATATTTTCAAGATATTTACACAACATATTTTCTTTTGTCAAATCAACTTTATAATAATTTATTTAGTTGAGATAACTTATTATTTTGAGTTTCTGATGGTTAAATTAATCTCCTTCATTGTATTAACTCACTTTTTCCAGTTCAATCAACTTAACATTTTAAGGCAACCCAGGTTACTTACTTTTTTAAGTGAAACCAACAATATTTTTTTTACAGTGCAATATTTCATATGCGTATTGCTTAATTCTTCTCTTTTAATTAATATGCAACACGTGTTATAACTAGGATAGATTATTAATGTTGTGTAACTGATGATCTATTTACTGTAACGTTAACATTACATCTAGTGTATACAAGGTTGGAACATAATGTTGGAAACTCCTGACATAAACGAGGATGATGATGATGAGGAGGAGGAGGAGGAGGAGCAGTTGCTCTGGCAACAGGTGGCATGACATCAGAGAGTAGAGGTGGTTGCATAGCAACTGCAGATTCAGAACTCACACTGTGTGTGTGTGATTAAAAGTATCCCCTGCTCCACTTAACCCCCCCCCCCCCCACAACACACACACACACACACACACACACACACAAACAGGCGTTTATCATTCATTCACACATGTTTAACTCGCATATGAAACTCTTCTATCTGTATTTCTGCTCAGTTTAAATGTGTTCATTGATGTAGCATCCCTATGTGATACACTTAATAAAGAATGAAAATCTGATAATAAATGTATAATAAATGTCATAATGTGTGTGTGTCTCAGATCTACATGCACCTGCGTTACTATAACACTCCTAACGAGCAGCGGCACATCGTGCGCATCCTCTTCATCGTGCCGATCTACGCCTTCGACTCGTGGCTCAGTCTGCTGTTCTTCACCAACGAGGAGTACTACGTGTACTTCGACACCGTCCGGGACTGCTACGAAGGTGTGTGTGTGTGTGTGTGTGTGTGAGGCCTTTAAACGGCTACTCTGAAGAGAAGAGAGCGAGACTCGAGCTGAATATGACACTGTTATCTTCTGTACGGCTGCTTTACAGATGAAATGCTATTTGTTGCTGTATGTTGCATAATTGATGAGATTTGCAACATTAACACTTATTATTAAGCTGCTAAACTGCTGTATTTTATAAAGCGCTATACACTCAAAACATTAAGCATTTTTTCAAGATTTAAAATAATAGCATAAAATTGCATCAAATTGAATATTCCTTACATATTTTAATTGAATAATCCTTACATATTTTAATTGAATAATCCTTGTATATTTTGATTGAATAATCCTTACACATTTTAATTGAATAATTATTACATATTTTAATTGAATAATCCTTGTATATTTTAATTGAATAATCCTTACACATTTTAATTGAATAATCCTTACACATTTGAATTGAATAATCCTTACATATTTTAATTGAATAATCCTTACATATTTTAATTTTAATAATCCTTGTATATTTTGATTGAATAATCCTTACACATTTTAATTAAATAATTATTACATATTTTAATCGAATAATCCTTACACATTTGAATTGAATAATCCTTACATATTTTAATAGAATAATCCTTACATATTTTAATTGAATAATCCTTGTATATTTTGATTGAATAATCCTTACACATTTTAATTAAATAATTATTACATATTTTAATTGAATAATCCTTGTATATTTTAATTGAGAAATCCTTACACATTTGAATTGAATAATCCTTACATATTTTAATTGAATAATCATTACATATTTTAATTGAATAATTGAATAATGCTTACAAATTTAAAATGAAAATGGAATAATCCTTAATTGAATAATTGAATAACCTTACATATTTTACTTGAATGATCATTACATAATTTAATAATTGAATAACCTTACATATTTTAATTTAATAATTCTTACATAATTGAATAACCTTACGTATTTTAATTTAATAATTCTTACATAATTGAATAACCTTACGTATTTTAATTGAATAATTCTTGCATAATTGAATAATTGAATAAACTTACATATTTTAATTTAATAATCTTTACATAATTGAATAATCTTACATGTTTTAATTAAATAATCCTTACATAATTAAATAATTGAATAATCCTTACATATTTAATTGGATGATACTTACATAATTAAATGGTTAAATACTCCTTACAAATTTTAATTGAATAATTGAATAACCTCACATATTTTTATTAAATAAAGGAATAATTTTACACAAGTATTGATGGATTTTTACTATTAATTGAAATGCTTATGTCTTTAAAAAGGCTTAATTTTTTAAGCGTAAAATAATTTAAAAAATTCTATTTGTCAAGCCATCGTTCAAGGTTTTCGTAAGTATTTTAATTATAATACTAATACTGCAACACTACGTAATTATTTTGTTAAGAAATATTTGCATGTATATATGTTTATACTTAATTTACATTAAATATATATATATTAATATTTTATATATTATTAACACATTTTTCTTAAATATATTCATGCATGTGCGTGAATTTTTATATACAAAATAATTACACACACATATATTATGTAAACACAAACTTTTATTTTGGATGTGATTAATCACAATTAATCGTTGCACAGTCCTAGTACTAACAGTAGTAAGTATGGATATATATGATAATTTCAGGTCTATTTCTATAAACAGCTTCAGCGTTATCAGGATGTGTGTGTGATATTGAGCTGATAAGTGTTGAGATCATGTCTATATGCTCAGCACACACACCTACAGCACACTTGATTTGTCTTTCATTGCTCAGTTACGCTTTGGTTAATAACTAGCTTTGAGCAGCTTCGATGACAAATATATGAGTTTATATTGAGTTTTGTGATCGAGACTTTAGGGATATTTGGCCAATCAGAGCACAGTCTCAGTCCGCTCTCTGTTTTCTGTGCTGATTCTGTGTGTGTGTGTGTGTGTTTTCTGCAGCGTTCGTGATCTATAACTTCTTGAGTTTGTGTTATGAGTATTTGGGCGGCGAGAGCGCCATTATGGCCGAGATCAGAGGAAAACCCATCCAGTGAGTTCAGCCATTCTCTCTATGTGTGTGTGTGTGTCTGTCAGATGATAAATCAGCGGTTTCTCTAGTGTGTGTGTGTGTGTGTGTGTGTGTTCAGGTCCAGCTGTGTTTATGGCACTTGTTGTCTATGGGGCAGGACTTACTCTATCGGCTTCCTGCGCTTCTGCAAACAGGTATCACACACACACACACATACACACACATTGTTTGTCAATCATAAATAATAGAGCTGCACAATTCTGAAGAAAATGAAAACGGGTTTTTGTTTTAAATATAGAGATCATGAATCTCTCACGATTCTGAATGGACTAAAAATGTAGCATTTAATAAACTAGAGATTCTGACCTCATGTTTTCTCGCTGGATTAATCAGCATCTCTTGTATGATAAAATCTTTATTCGCATCAAGTTATTTTCAAAATCTCTCTTTTAAATACTTGTGCCACGTTTAGAAATCTGTTTTGAAAATCTGAAAAAAAAAATCTTTATATTTAATTTAATTTCGTTCTAAATATGCATATGCTAATAAATGTACAAATGAAAAAGAATATTTGGGCACATAAACCCATTTTCAAGTTTTCAAGCATTTTCCATAATAACGAGAGCGACGATTTTCGAAATAGGCTATTAAATATCATGAAATTACCTGAGGTTTCATGAAGCATTTCCCATTTTATGGATTTCTTGACAAACTGACCTTGATTTGGCATCAAATTATTAAAAATTAATTTTCAAACCCTCTGGGGTTGTTCGTTTCAGAGTGTAAGACTGGAAAAACTGGTTAAAGAGAAAATATCTGACCAGTGGCCTCTAAAGACAAAAGGCATTGCTTGCAAATTAACATTTGACACCCTACCCCCTATTCTCTGAACATCTTATCTGCATCTTCTCTCTTTCACTCTCTCAGTCAATGATACTGAAAGCTCACACAAGAATATGGTTTTAATGTGAATCTGATAATCTTCAAGGATTGTTTAGAATCATTTTGATGGTCTCAGGGTGACTGGTAATAATGTCTCATTCCCGAAGTAATAAAAGAAAAGGTAATAAGGTTTTTAAGAAGTTTAGGAATCACTGTCACACAAAGGAGTGTGGTCTTTGAGTTAACACCTTCTGCCTTGTTGTCTGAATGCAAATTACAACCAAGCAAATGGTCTGCCCCCGATAAACATGGAAGGGGGATTCAGTAACTTTCCATTGTATCCTGGTGATTTACATATCAGGTGAGGTCTGATTATAAAGGGAGATGTAACAAGAGTTCGGGGCTGCCTTTCTGTATTCAGATCAGCCCATGATGTTGTGTCTCTTCGAGGCTCAGCTCATGTCGCCTAATATGTTGGGTAAAGTTCTTTGTTCTAAAACATTTGATGGTTTGCTCTGATTATCTTGTGGAATTCTATACATTTACCTGACATAATAAATTGTTATATTTGGCTATTCTAACAGACTTTGACTTTATTTTCATTAAGTTAAAAGTAATAGTCAAGCATTAACATATTTAATGATGCACAGATATCATTGATAAACCCTTTTCATTTTATGGAGTCAGATGAAACGAGTTAATACATAAGATTAAATGTGTTGCATTTAATTAAAAAACACTTTGCTTGGAAAAGACGGAACGCGCTTGAAACCTTCACCACGAATCGAATTCCTCAATTTGGGTCGATTTCGTGGCCCTTTTTACAGTGGTGACACGCCTCCGTGATCGCAACAGATGGATTTCGCGAGCAACGTCCTTTCCAACAAATTACGGGAATCTTAAAATCAACAAGAGGTTTGAACATCTTCCTTTCTTCTGCCACTATGGTAAGTCACATTTTTCTACCCTTTTGAAAAGTGTTGAGAAAATGTTGTTTGCATTATTTTGCGGGTCGGAAATCCCTTTGTTTAGTCCGAAACTAAAACGTGAGGACATGATAACGGCCGCAGCGCGCAGATAAAAGTGTAAAACCCTTGTTTTTAAAGATATCCTTGTTTGATTAGGCAAAAAGGAAAGAAAACTAAACTTGAAATAACATCTTTCAAATGATTTTCTGAGAGCCTTAACATTACTCAAGGAGCTATAAAACAAAACTTGCATGTTTGTCTTCATCATTGTATTGGCTTTGTTGAAACAAACCAGCAACGTGAAGAGAATCGACAAACAACAGAAATAAAAATCTAAGTTTGTAAACGATCGGAAAACACGTGATTTTATAAATGAGGCAGACAATGCATTGTTTATGATAAAGCAAACTTTATATTGCATTGGAAAGCTTCCGCTGTAAAACAGATGGGATTAAAAAGCAATAATACAATAGTTTGTATTTTCAAATTTGGAGTTGTGCTTCACAATGTAACGCACTCATAGAACACACTGTATAGTTGTTTGTGCTACTATATGTGCACATAGGCTAAATGTAAGTTTATTCTTTAAACACAGGATTGCTTTACTGTAAGTGTTTTGGAACACTTGGGTAAACGCTGTTGATGTTGTATTCAAGGCCATATGTATCCTGTGTGAACTGAATTAAACGTGTGTGTGTCTATGCTGAATGTGGTTATAATGTGATTCACAATGCTCATTAATTCTTGAAAAGAATGAGAAGAATTTGAGACAAAAATACTTTTCATATTCGGAAAACAAAATAATTCCACATTTTCACATCAGATTTGGCGAAAACAGGATGATATTATTTCCAGGCAAGATCAATGATAATACTGAATGCTATACATTGCATTTGAAAGCTTAAAAACTTTAACACAGATGGAACTAAATTATTTAAATTTCTCTGAAAAACAAACCTCTAAAGTATTTGATATGCAACCTGGTTGCAGAAAATTAGAAGACTTTGCTTGATTGCAGGAGCTGTTCAATGTGGCGAGTCTGTAAAAACGATGGCAGGATAAACTCTAAAACATTGTAACATGCTGGAGTAATACAAGTATATAAAAGGCGCCATGGTAACATATTCAAAGCTTTATAGGACATAGACTTTACCTCTCCACTTAATGGGAGCTGTTTTCGCACACAAAATTTGTAAATGGTTACGTTTGAACTAATTCTGAATGACTCTGAAAGGCTGGTTTTTCCCTAGATTATTGGATTCGTATATTTCCACATCTTTCGCGTCAGATTAGCGACGGCTAATATCCGATACCATTTTAAGTGTACTTGAATGGGGGGACAAGTTATTTCCGACTAGAATCAGCAAAGGCTGATTAATCAACCTAGTTTTGGGTGTGTCCATATCCACTGTTTTAGGTCAGTAATCACTTTGGATAAACGTGCGTGGTTTAAAGACCACGGGCTTGGCCTGAAGCCATTTTAAGAGATGTTGAGTTGATAAACTATACTCTTTCTTGGTGGTCAATCGTCCCTACTAAAGTGACACATTGATTTAATTTCTAGAGGAGGCATTCAAGGGGTCTTTGAATTGGCGGGGCAAGTTATTTCCGACTAGAATCAGCAAACACTGATTAATCAACCTAGTTTTGGGTGTGCCCATATTCTCTGTTCTAAATTAATGATTACTTTGGATAAACGTGCGTGGTTCTCAGACTGCGGGGTTTGACCTGAAGCCATTTTAAGAGACGTTGAGTTGATAAACTGTTTTCTTTCATGGTGGTCATTTTCGTCCCTACCATAGTAATACATTGATTTAAGTTCTAGAGGAGGCATTCAAAGGGACTTATAAAGATATCTCTGATTGTACGTGTGAATACGGCAGATCTTAGATATTATGTCAAATTACCTCTGAATTGGTTATTGGAACTGACGGGGGTGTGTCGCGCGGGCTTCGAGGAAGTACTGCGGAGCGATATAGATTCCCTTATCTAAACGGATAAAACTAAAATTTAGAGTTCAAAAGAATAATCAAACGTTAAAATGGCCATTTAAAAAGACTAAATGAGAAGAAAATATATTTGAAAACTAGCAAACAGAAAATTGAAACCTCTCAGGCATTAATTTGAGAACTATGAATTTAATCCTTACAATTCGATTTCGTTGACCAATACCCAGTGCCAAAAGGGCGGAACCCACTCACTGAAGTGTGGTGTGGCACAGGTAATTGCCAACTGACCAAAGAAGAAAATTTACAAGGAGGGTGTGAACTAAACATCAGAGGTAACGAGAGATCATCACTAACCAAATGTGTGAATGACACCATGAAATAATTCATGCACACAGATCTGGCTGAAATGAAAGCAATTTGAAGTTTAAAACCTGAAGACTGGGATCTCTAATGCTGGGAAACAGCAGACTGTGAAGGCTGACTGCAAGAGCAGTGTTGTTTTAGGTGTCACACACTGAAGCAACAACAGCAATAATTCAGGCCTGGTCAATGAAACTCGGTTTCATGTGACAGCTGGAATTAAAATTGCAATGGACATGATAATGGAGCAAGCAAACGAATATGTCCACATGTCTGAATTTGAAACTGTTGAAAACATCAAAATTAACTGTGGTTCTCTCTGCGTTTGTTTCTGTCAGGTTAACTTCTACAATTCCTCGGAGGACGGAGGCCGGGACGGCCGGCCTTCACGATTGTTAGAACGTAACCTGAGATTCGGGAGATGGGTGAAAAGACGATTCAAGAGGCCTTTACATCCCACAACAACACATCACTACATTAGATGGCCTCCAGTTTTAGAACTGGAACTAAAATTTGCAACACAATTGTTATACAATAGATTCCACCCATCTCCTAGACATGAACACTGACTGAACACACTCCTCCATCACAACACCCTCACGGCATCTCATCCTGGAATAGATCAAATCTATCCAGACTGAACACTACACATCATAAGATGAGATGACATAGAGTCTGATAGTGTCACTTCACTAAAGATCTATTGTGCATCTTCACACTCACAGATCCGGATAGCTTCACACACATAACGATGGGAAGCTGATCCCATGACATAGCACACGCTATTCATTACCACACCCTGCAAACTCATGGAAAAACACTGGAAACACATATTAATGGCTACAGTCACAAATCAATGCAATGCATAAAAAAAAAAAAAAATTCATAATGTTTAAACTTTCTGATTGTTATTGGGTGGTTAGAAAATCAGAGGGCCCCTGATTTCTCAACATACCACTAATAACAGTAACATCATAGCAAATAGATCTGAAGTATGAGCCGCTTCAATCAACTACAGAATTCTCAATTCAACCTTGTCATTGACTGTGGACTTGGCCAACAACAACAACACACAAACACACGCACACTCTATCTCTCTCTCTTTCTCTCACACAAACACTCAACTCACACACACAAACAAACACACACTCACACGCACATGCACTCATACCCTCACACAAACACACACTCTCACACCTATTGCAAGGAACGAACATCTCCATTCTTGAATACATTTAAGAATGTTCCAAGTCACTTCCTAGATTTTGCATAAGTGGCTTGCATTGGAAGATTCCTTAACAAACACTGATTATTATATACATATTAATTTATTGAACATCGATTGTTTTTATTACATGACTTTTTATCATAGAATCTATTTGATTATTTTGAATACTCTGACCTCTTGCTGCATTTCCTTTTTATAATTCAGACCAAAAAATATATATATTAAGAATTGGATATTTAATATGAGACATCCTTACCATTCAATACCCTGAGAAAAATATGAGCACACTTGCTGAAAAGAACATGATATTTTACATTGAACATGACATGATTTTGTCTTGTTGCATTATGCGTTTCTATGCATTTCTTCTTGAGTTCAAGTTCATTATGTGTTTCAATCGTGAAGCGGACATTTAAGATGCTTTTCAGACGTCTCACAGAGAGCCCATTCACCCACTGAGGTCTGTCCAGACAACCGCACCGCTGGAGGTGACAGGATTGGTCTGAGAAGGGACAGATTATCGTTACGGGGAAGGTGCCAGGAAAACGTGTCTTCATGAAGGAACGACACGCCAACTGAAAAAGTCAAGAGGTCCAGATTGACTCTATGAACTTTGCTCACATCACCAGAAGAAAGCCTGAAAGCCTCGTCCACCTGCTGGACTCATGCTGCATACGCCTG
>NW_024121321.1:1017553-1104157 GCF_016745375.1 Pimephales promelas | reverse complement strand
TTTGTAGTCGCAGTGTTTCCCATACCATTTCCCCCTAAAATGCTGACGAAAAGGAAATTTACTGTATATTTTCGAGGAATAAATAGAAAGCATTCTTCATTTTATTACCAGCAAAAACACAGAATTAGTGCGGAATTATATATATATATATATATATATATATGAAGAGTTCAGATGCAAAAGCCTCTAAGTGCCATTTGAAATTTTATTCTAGAATGATAATTTTTATCAAGCTTGTATATTTAAGTTCAGTGATTTCACTTAAATGGCAATGATAATTACCTATTAATTGTGAAATTACTGAACTTAAATATACAAGTTTGATAAAAATCATCATTAAAGAAGAAACTTTCAAATGGCATTTAGAGGCTTTTGCGTCGGAACTCTTCATATATATATATATATATTCTTAAATTTCATAATATATGATTTCAATTAATTAAACATGCTGTTTGATTGCTACCCCCCCCCCCCTCCCCTTATAAAAAAATCCTAGGGGAAACACTGAGTTGGTTTTAAAAACATTTTCATTGAGTCCTCTTTAATCCTCAGACAGTGTTGATGTCAATGTGGTGATGTCGTTATTAAAATTAGGGAAGGCAAATGAAGTGTAGGTCCTAATATTTATTTGATAATAATACTAGCCTGACAATAAGTTAATGGGAAATGATAATAAGCTTAATAATAAGTAATAATACGTTTAAATGGGAAATACACATCTTGTATTCACAAATCTGAAGCAGTCACATACATGAGCATTCAAAAGTTTGAGGTCATTGAGATTAATGTTTTTGAAATAAGCCTTGTCTGCTCACCAAGACTGCATTTATTTAAAAAAAAAAAAACAGCAATATTGTGGAATAATATTTAAATTTAAAACAGCTTAGTCTTTCAGTTCTTCAAAATAGCAACACACCAACAATGTGTCTGAACACACATCTCGTTTTCAGACCAGCAGCCAATGGGTGAACAGAAATGCATTTGCTATTTAAACAACGTGGCGCAGGACGAGAAAATGATAATCGCGTTGGGCTGAAACCAGCAAAATACACTTGTCGCACCTGCTGTTATGGTTTACCCATTGCGTAGAGTGTATGATAGACCTCTAAGGATTATCTTTAGAAGTTGAATACAATTAGAATTTTGCTAATATTTAGGAAAGAAATTCGAACTAATCTTTTCATTTATTTTGACAGCCCTTCTATGCTCTGCAATGCGCTTAATTTCTTCTTCTTAACCGCTCAGAAACAGGCTCCTCTCCATCTTCGGCATCTCTCAGCACTCTCACCTGTGCTTCATCGCGACCCGGTCCCGCCGAAACACCCTCCCCCTGTCCTGTTGTCGGGGGTTGGTCGGGCCCCCTTGAGGGAGGGAACGATGCAAAGCGGGCCACTGTGGCCGACGGACAGCCCCCCCCGGCGGTGTCCCAGCACCCCATGCCCCGTGAGGTGCCCCCGCGCTTCCGCAACACGCCGGAGCCAAAGGTGCTACTGAAGAGGGGTCAGCCGCCACTGTCCTGCATGCTGCGGGGGGGCGCGAACGGAGCGGACAACACGCCACGGCTTCCCCTGCAGGAGCACGCTGACGCCTCAGGTGGGTCCAGTTTAAAATATTGAGACCGTAGACACAGAACGGGCTTTAATATGGTCAAATGTATTCAATAGAGCTGAGAAAGACTTATGTAGGTGGAAGTACTGCATGCATGTAAATCTGCCTGCATTAGTGATTTTTATTTTATTTTTAATTGTTTGGATTTAGGACTGATTTTTTGCTGGCCGAATATATCATGACAATGAATCAACTTCACATTTACAAGATTTATGCAAAAATGTTTTCATCTTGCCATTACTTTAATGCTATATAAGTCTGTTTAAATGACTAAAATAAAGTTTTAAATATTAATTTAAGTTCATAACCACCCAGTGTTCAAAACTCTCTGCTTGCCTTAGCTCGATTCAAAACGGTAAGCTTGACATGTTCAGCCGCACTTTCTGCTCAAACATTGGATTCATGCGCGCTGTGCCGTGTCGAGGTAGTCTGGTTAAAACTAGACCATTCTCAGTTGTAACTGAGATATGGTCTGGAAAAGCATCATAGACAAATCATTTCCAGAGGGGCGTCACCAACGGACGTCGTGGGTAGACCTAAAACCAATCAGAGCGATGAAGGAGATGACGTTTGCAGAGCGGCGGCCGGCGGAGAGGAACATCTCCGAGTGTTGTTCTTTGCTTGGTTTTTAACAAAAAGGAAACGTTCAAATCGCTGAAAAACAGACGCAATAGCTGATTCGACCGAGTGATGTTCGACGGCGGCGTCCATCTTTGTAATGAAGGCTACAAATTCCGCTTCAAAATCCCAGCGCTGTCATCGTCGTGTAAAGCCCGCCCCAACGTTTGTGATGGGTGCCGCGATTTCTGCGGACTGGAAATGGGTTTGAATGAGCTCTTTGCAAGACTAACTTTCAGAGCAAATCTAAATTTGCCGGAAGTTGTCTGGGTTTTCCCAGGCTAGTGTCGAGGCGTAAAGTTGATAATTCCGCAAATGACTGCAATTACAGATTTCAAACAGAGATGGTGACAAATAGGAAAAACTACGGACTGCAGTTTTAACTAAAACCAAGGTTAGAGTGTTAAATCAAACCTACTCGAAAACAGAGATTAAATTCCTTAGAATATAACATTTAAAACATTTAATTATACACAATGCCGTTCAAAAGTTTTAAATATCTTTTATTATGATAAGTTTCAATATATTAGGTCATTATGAAACTGGCGGGATAGATTAGAGTACGGGGGTCAATGAATTACTCCTGTCTTCAGTGTCACATGATCCTTCAGAAATCATACTAATATGCTGATTTGCTGCACAAGAAACATTTCTGATTATTATCAATGTTGAAAATATTTTTGTCAGTAATGAAGTGTTGAAAATACAATAAAGTAAAAAAAATTTGAATCAGCATTTATTTGTATAACAAATTTATTTTGAATTATTTAATTATTATTATTTACTGACTCAAAGTATAAATTTCTTTAACAATATCATGGTGACCTCAAACTTTTGTATTGTATGTATGTTTATACGTAGAGTTTCATTTATTAATGATTGATTTTTTTTGTGTGTGTTCTGATGTTTGTTTTTCCTCTTTCAGATCATACGGAAGATTCAGTTTCTCTGCATTCATCGTCTGACGCCTCTGCCACTCCCACTTATGCAAATTACACATGGGGGCTTGGCTCAGAAGGTCAACCCTCTGCTCAGGGAATGGACAAGGATAATTCTGACGTAGAGAAATGGCCAAGACCGGAAGACCATTGGAATAGTGATCAGACCCTGCAGTCTGCCAGGTTAGAGATGGATGCGTCTGCCGCCCTGGGAATGAACAGTTCTTCTCAACTCTCTGAATATGCAGAAGCCAGTGTGGCAGGAGGTTCATCCTCACAGTCCCAGAATAAAGAGTCCATTAAAGGAGTCAATCAACATTTCAATTCCAAGGTGTCATCACCTTCTGGAGACCAGGAGGGCACTCAAAACTACAACCCTGATGACCCCGATAGAGCATTTTCAAGTCGAGAACCCCTAACTCACACTGCCTCTGAGGAATCTCCTCCTGCACCCTTGAGTCCAGCCAATGCCCTTTACCAGACACTCTACAAGAACAAAGAGCCCATTACTGGGGATTGGGCTGGACCAAATAATGGTGGAGATGCTAGAGTCTCCTGTGCGGATTTGTGGGATACAGGACAAGACCCTGTTAGGAAGAGCAGTGATGCAGTAGGTGGAAGTTCAGGTGATGGCACTGACATCTCTCAGGGAAAGTGGGATGGAGACACAGGAGGTTCAAACAAACAGGCAGCTACAGGATGGACCTCAAACTTAGCAGTTGGAGCATCAAAAGAGGATGCGAGAGAGATCTCTGAGGTAAGAACGGATAGTTTACAGGACTCTTCCATGCTTGCAAACAGTGTGGGATCAAGAGACGACAATCAGAAGGCAGGAGATGGTTGGAATGGGTCAGAGGGAGAATCGGCTGAAGATGGGAAGCAAGCCCCCAATCTGGTTCAAAGTCCCTCCGGATTTCAGGCCCTTCATCCAGAAGCCGTGCAGAGCATGATCAATCACACTAACCTGGATCCTAAAGTGCTGTGCAACACGGGATGGGGTAAGACCCAAATCAAGCAGAACGTTGCCTGGGAATTCGAGGGTGACAGTGGGAATGTTGGTTGGGATGCTGACGTCCACACAGACCGAGGTAAAGAGGGCCGGAGGAATGCAGGTGATCTTTCCAGCTCCAAAATGCAGAAGCAGGTGGGTCGACCTCAAGGGTGGACCAGGCATGGAGAAACAAGTGTTGGGATTGGTCGTAAAGGGAGTGGTTGGGGAGAAGACCAGGAGGTTGAAGATACAGGCAGGAGGGAAGGAAAGGAGTGGAAACAGGGTGGTGGAAGTGAGTGGACGCCATTGCCCGAGGGTGGAGGCTGGAAGGAAGAGAGAGGAAGTGACAGCAAGAATCAGGATGAGGACAACCTGGAAGAGTCGGGACAGCGGAGTGGAGGCTGGGGAGGAAACGGGGCAGCAGTGTCAAGCAGCACCAGGGATGGGGTGAGAAGCTTCTTCCATCACCGATACCAAACAAACAAACAGCACTTAAAACCCAAAATCAACAACCACAGCAGCAATCGCAAACCCAGCAGCAAATGCCGGGATATCCAAAGGCCTTGCAGGACAGAGGTCGTCCAGGAGAGCCGGACGACCAGAGCAAAGGATCCGGGTGGAGCAGTGGGCGATCCCTCAGATGCCTTCAGTTGTAGAGCCGAGTGGATGGGATGAACCCTCGCCTCAGTCCATCAACCGGAAGAATGAGATCGATGATGGCACGTCTGCATGGGGCGATCCACGCTACAGCATCAAGAACGTCAATCTGTGGGATAAGAACAGCTCACCGGCCCAACAGCAGTCATCTGGAAGGCCGCCTGGAACTGCATCGAAGAACTCTGGTAAGAAGGAAGCAGTTCTTATCAGAGAGTTGATAGCAGAGTCGATCAAACCATTATGAACCAGAAACATCCCTTTCATTGAAACATTTACACTTTCTAGCTCCTGCAAACTGGGCACGCAGCGGTGGTCCTACCGAGCCATCTGTGGACAGTGCCACGGCTTCTTGGGGGAAATCGTTTGATGCACCAAGTGGCTGGGGGGAATCAAGTGAACCAGGGAAAGGAGGTGGATGGGGAAACTCCCATTCCCATTCTGCTAAGCCTGGTAAAAGCCTATTCAAGTACAATTGCCATTACATCATGCCAATCCTGCAGTTTTCCTGTTGAATTGGGCTACTTTTAAAATTTTGCCATGTGTTATACAGTGATGTGAATAAGTTTTGACCCCCATGCTAAAGTTGCCTAAAAAGAGGAATAAAAAATCATCTTTTGGATATTGATCGTAATGCCTTAATTAGAAAAATGAGGAAAACTCCAAGCTTTAAGGACACACATTTTCTTTGTGAATGAATAATGTATCATAAATTCCCATAGAGTCAGGCAGATTTTTATTTTTAAAACCCAGTTATTTCATGGATCCAAGATAATATGCATCCTGATAAAGTTCCCTTGGCCTTTGGAATTAAAATCACATCATCACCAGGGCTCCAGACTAACTTTTTTTACTAGGAGCGCTGTTGCCCCTGACTGAAAATTTTAGGAGCGCAAGCAAAAAATTTAGGGGCACACCTTAAATAAGCTTGCAATGCAATTATTCAAATTTCCCCCAAAATAACTGTAATACTGACACATTCTTTAATAATAAATAGACTTAACATTATGATATGCTGTTTTATTTTAACTTCACAGGGCTCCAGACCCAAAGTTGAGGGCAGCATCACCTCAAATGAGAACTCACAGTTCTATAAAAAAAAAAAAAAAAATCTGGTAGCACTGGGGCTAACAATAAATCACTAAGCTTAATTTAGGGTGTAGATTAAATTAACTTTAGTTTTTATCATTTATAATGTCTTAATATTAATTAATAAAAGTAGTGAAAATATGTATATGGAGTGAAAATAGCCAATAAACATCCTACTGTTTACAATGGTATTATTATTATTATTTTAAGTGTTTAAATAAGAGTTTTCCAACATCTTAAAATTTTTCGTTTAAGGACAATCTTTAAAGGATGAACAAAAAATGTGTTGGTATGGTAAATCACATAAAAAATACAAAAAAATAAAACATTTATATATGATATTATTGAAGTGCTGGGAAAGGATGTGTAGTAGGCTACTTACACATTATCATATTTATGGTAAGAGTTAACTTGCCTAAATTCATGGTTCTTTTAGGCTGATTTGTGGACTGAAAGCCTTCTGTAAGTGTTTTTCCTGGTTTCCACGTCAGCGCTGTTTGATCTGATATGGTTTATAACAGAACTCTGCGCCGAATCGGAGTGTTTCTCACTGGATCTCGTTGTGTTGATGTTATTAATTCTGAGGCGAATTCAATGGATTTCTTCACTGGCTCTCCTAGTAACAGTGTTGCGTGAGCGAGATCGGCCCGCGACGGGCAAGTTCGGGGCTTTATTTTGTCAATGGTTCAGATCGCTGCTGCAGCTCCACGGTCCTAATCATACATGAGTGGCGTATTTTCGTTCCACTTTCATTTTGTTTGCATTCGCTGCTAGGTAACGTCACGACTAAAGAGTCGATAGATCGCTGATTGCTCAGACGCACATCAGTTTGTGATATTTGTTTCCGTCTCCTTCCCACAAACGTTTACGCGCGCTACTCTTGTCACGGATTCATTGACGCGCCTCTTCCACGCTTTACCATGCGTTTAACGTGTGGCAAATTTACTGGTCGCACATGTGCGACTGGATGTAAAATTCAGTCGCACACTCTCAATTTTTGGTCGCAAAATGCGACCATTTGGTCGCAGTCTGGAGCCCTGATCACACACCATTCACCATGCCTAGAGATTGGTCTAATAGCTGGTTTGATTTGCATTGAAAGATGATCTTATGGAAAGTACCCCATGCCAATCTCTAGGTGTGGTGAATGGTGTGTGATGATGTGATTTTAATTCCAAAGGCCAAGGGAACTTTATCAGGATGCATATTATCCTGGATCCATGAAATAACTGGCTTTTAAAAATAAAAATCTGCCTGACTCTATGGGAATTTAACATAGGGGTGTCCTGACATATGCACCCTGTATTTTAAGGAAAAGCATTTATTTATTTATAACACATTATTCATTCACAAAGAAAATGTGTGTCCTTAAAGGTTGGAGTTTTCCTCATTTTTCTAATTAAGCCATTAAGATCAACATCCAAAAGATGATTTTTTATTCCTCTTTTTAGGCAACTTTAGCATGGGTGTCCAAACTTATTCACATCACTGTAGATGTGACATTTGCACAAATCATTTTTGACTCGAATATTTCTTATCTAGTTTTAATATTGGAATAAAATGAATCAGGTAGAGTAAGGAGAAATTTTTTTGCTGTTTTATGAAAACTTAAAGGAAAAAATATAATGTTCTTGATTTTTTTATTGCATTAACGAGAACAAGGTGGAACACTTCCACTGTGTGATTTTTGCTAATTTTCATATATATTCTCTTCAGGTTCAAAGTCTATGCAAGAGGGCTGGGGTGATGAAAGCTCAAATGCATCCCGTCACTCCAGCTGGGAGGAAGAGGATGGTGGTGGTGGTGTTGGTGTTTGGGGAAATCGCGGATCCCAAAGCAACACATACAACTCTGGCGGCTGGGGGCAGGGCCAGGGGGCCAGGAGACTCAACACTAAGGTATGTTTAAGCTCTTCATAGCCAGATCTTTTGACCTTACCAAGACATTAAAGGAAAACATTTGACTCTTAAGAAGCATAAACCTTAACATTCCCAACCCTCTCGCCTTTGGTTTGTACCCCAGAGCCCCCTTAAAGGTAACAGTGGGGATTCATGGGCATCTCCTGTTACTCGGCAGTTCTCAAACATGGGCGTTTCGGTAAGCTAGTCCTTGCCTCTGTGTTGATTTGCTCTTGTGTGATGCTGCAGAGCTGTATAAATATGCTGATTGTTTATGTCAGGATGAAGACTCCAGTATGGGTCACGATAGACATGACAGGAGAGGAATGAATGACGGCGAGATGCGGAGAGGCGGCAGGACTGGGGGAGCTTTCCGCTCACAGACTTCCAAAGAGATGCCATGTGGGGAGACCGGACCTTACCTGGACAAGGTACCGAGACACTTCCAGTGCCAACTTCACTGAAGGAGAAAGAAAGTTGTATTTAATTGCATGACATATATATGCATAAACTCCCCTCTTGAGAAGAAAGAGCAACTGAACTTGTTCCAGTCCTAAGTGACCCTCGAGTAGGGTTGGGTATCATTTGAATTTGAACGATTCTGATTCCGATTCCGATTCCTGGTTTCGATTCCGGTTCCTAACGATTCTCGATTTCGATTCTTTTAAGAGGCAGGGTCAAAAAAGTTTAGCTAACCTTGCTAACCAACGGTCTTTCTGAAGGAAATACTCCTTCTGTCACAAATACTTGTCACAAATTTAGCATTTTGCAGAGATTTCGTTATTTTTAGAAAAGTGAAGCCACACTGTGGACTGCCGACGTAAGCTACTCATGTTCGACTCGCGTGGTTATGCCAACACTTCCGGTAGACGCTTCTTCGTTGGTGTTGTTCAGCGGTTTCTTCTTCCGCTCGGCGGACTGTGAATATCGAAACTAGGAATTGAAATTTTAACTTTTGAACGATTCCGGGAAAAACGAAAAGTTAGTCCCGGTTCCAATCGATACTCGATTCTCGATACCCAACCCTACCCTCGAGCAACCTGAGGTTTTGATATCAAATTTGACCCCATTCATTTTTTTTTTTATTGTATGCCACTGGTCTTTTATTTACTTATTTATTTATTTATTTTAGTCCACATATCGTGAATGATTGATCCATGCATACCTAATGTTTTAACAAAATGTCATAACTTGCTATGATGTATCTGCAATTTTTTTATTTGGACAAAGGCTGCATCTGAAATTGCATACTTGAGTAGACCCCTATTTTGAATATGTAATCTGTAAAAAAGTATGTTCTATATTGTTTGAATGTCTTTAGTCTGGATGTACTACATTGTCATATGACCTACTAGCATCAGTTGTGTTGCTTCACTGCCATTCATAATGGGATTCAGAATCTCGCCAGACGTATTAGGCAATCTGAGTACTTCTTACCTACTCTTTTACGAGTACTGTGAATTAATGCGAAATGTTTTTAATCTACTGTACAGTAGGGAAGTATGCAATTTTGGATGCAGTTTAATTACTTTTTAGTTACTTTTGTTTAGGATACCATTTGGGACAAGGCCTAAGACCCTTTCTCAAGGGTACAGTGGGTCCATGGGTAGATTTTCACAGACTTGAAAAAAACTTCTAAAGGCCTAATCTTTATCTCCTCTTTGCTGTTGTTTTGAAGGTCGGGGGTCATAATATGTATGGCAGTGGGGGGATTCCTCCAATGAGAGGGATGCATCAGGGTGGTGTGCACCCCTTGAACCCTTCCCCCGGGATACGAGCACAAGTGCCTCCCCAGTTCCTGCCACCTCAGGTCAGTTTGTGTTTTTGGTTTTAGCACTGTGATAAATGGACGTTTATTATTAGCTCTCGGTTCCTCTATGTTTCGGCAGGTTCCTGGGCCGATGCTGAAGCCAATGGCGCCCCCTGGTGGCGGGATATTCCCCCCACAACTCTCCCCCCAGCAAATCGCCATGCTCGGTGGCATTCATCCACACATGCAGCAGTTCCAGCTGGTATGCATCACATTTTGGCCCTGCAAAATAACATATGTTTAATAAGCGTTATTTTAACGTTTTATATGCGTTCCTTGTCCCAGGCCTGTCAGCTCATTCTGCAACAACAACAACAGCAACAGCAGCAGCAGCAGTTTCTGAATCAGAGGAAGTTCCCTCCTCCTGTAAGACAACAGCACGACCCGCAGCAGGTACAGCGCCAGATATTAGCACAGCGCCCCCTGCTGAATTATCCATAGAACTGCACAGCGCCCTCTGCTGAATAAATCCTATAAAGCCTGCTGGATCATGTTTGTGACAAAACTTTGCTGAAAAACCCATTGCTCACAATCTACTGCATGCCCTCTGTTATTTGACTGATAGTTCAGACTTAGCAAGTAAAAGCCTTTTAGTGTAATGCGACAAACGTCCACCTTCAGCTCGTGGTTTGTGTTCATTGCTGTGAAAGCTTCACTGATTTTTAATACGTAAATGTAAGAATAGCTTTTATATTCACTCACTGGACTGAAGCAACTCAGGTTTACTAGATTATCCAGACAATATTTAGCAGATACAGAGTAATGACTGATCTTAATATTATAAAACATGTATTTTGTTTTAAGGATTTTTAGATATCTGAACTGGAATGCAAGACAAAAAAAAAAAATGCTCATTAAGAATATAGATTTCGCAGAGACAGAACTACACATTGTTTTCATGCTAAGTCTTTTTCGCTAAGGTGTGTTTTCTTCATAGCTGGCACGGATCATGGCTATCCTACAGCAGCAGCAGGGGGTCGGCGGGCCCAAACTCTCGCCGTCTCCCATGGGAGGACATGTCCCCAAACACCAAGACACACACCTCCATCACTTGGGCATGAACGCTCACAAGCAGCCTGATGTGCCGATGCATTCAGCCATGGGAGGATCTGAGCTGCACAGCAAAGCTCCAGCAGCGTTCACAGGTGACCAATCTGACCGCTTTAACTGTAAAGTTTTGTGTTTTATGGGAATGCCCTGCTTTAAATGAGAATATGTAAGGGTTTCAATTTGACCTGGAATTTGTTTTTTAAATTTAGTGTTCATCAGAGGTGTCAAATACCACATGACTATTGTCACACTTGAGCCACGAATACACAAACAAATTTATTTAATGGGTTCGATGATTTTTGTGGTTGAAATTAAAGACAGGAACAAATCCTTCCCTCACGGCTCAATTTGAACCCTTTTTAACTCTATTAATTGAATGTGAGGAATGCTTTACTACACATAGAAAAAAACAAAACTCTTTTATAATGTTTACATGTGTATCTGAATGCATACTGAAGAGAAAATGATTTTAGGACCCAGCAGAACAGCTCATTTGCTCCATATACAGTAGAGCTATCCACCTTTTTCTGCGCCCGTTCTATTTCCCATGATTCATAGCGGGTTCAACTGACTAAATGTTTTTTTTTACTTGGTATTTGTTTACATAGAATGCTAGAAATTAGAAAAATATCAGTCTACACATGCGTTTTATATTTAATATGAGCGAAGTACATATAACACAACAAATCTCTTAACTTTTAGGTGGCAATATATATATATATTTTTTAGTAATTCTATGAATTACACCGCGCAAAACAAAAGTAATAGCCTACTAACCGGATGAAGAAGGGTCGGCCTCCACAGAACATAAAATATTATTTTTATTTTATTTTTCGTCTTCGCATTTATTAGCAAAAAACAATGTTACGGAATACAGACGTGACAGTTCTCCATTACGGACAGGACCGCCCTGAAAGCGACTTCACAAAGATCTTAAAGAGAAACCACAAAGCCTTTCTATAAAGTGAATTCGTTTTTATTAATTGTGTCATAATTTCAATCAATGTTTCATCAACCAATTGCCTGGTTTTAATAAATAAGAAGCAAACTGGATTCTGGTCTAATAAATGAACCAAAACTCAGCGTATAATGTAGCCTACTTGCCTCACAGGCCTGAGAAATATATAGACTGTGCATCTTTGAAAGCAGAGGTAGACAGGAGTCAAAGGGCTAATGCTTGGGTTATTCTGCAGCAGATGTTCATGTATTGCTGGATTAGGGAGATCGTGCAGTCACGCATCAGCTATCCTTTGGAAGTTATGAAAAAAAGAAAAAGTTCATTTTGTTTTAATCTGTGATTTAATAAAAAAAAAAAAATAACCTGATCAGATCACATTTGATGAGTGTTTTTTTTTCTTCTTCGATTTAGTTTAGCTGTGAGGATGACACAATCTGAAACACATAGACCAGATTCGAACCGGAGTCGTCGTCATGGCAGCGCGCATTGTTTAGAGCAGAGTGAGGTGGATAAGGACATCTAGTGGCAAGAGTCATGAAACATCATGTTATCCAATTTTTTTCCCCTCGAGAGGTCGGCAAAGACACCAAATTTAAGATATATTGTGAGTTATTTTGAATTCAAGTTGAAAGAATGTGAGGAATGTGCTTCTAAATTGATATTTATTTACTGATTTAATCTAGTAATTTAAAGGTAAATAAAATAAAAACAACAACAAAAAATCAACTTCATTCAAAAATGAAAAATATGAACAAAATGAAATAAAATAAGCTTTCTGGACAAAAATAAATATTAAATGTAATTTTACGGCTTTGGGTCGTTTTGACCCGCAAGAGAAGAATGAGTTTAAGAAATTTCGTAAGTACATTTTCATCTGCCTGTGTCAGGTTTTGCGAGCGGATCTGATCTGGACTCTATGATGAGTTCTCCTGCTGGATTGAAGGATGGAGGTGGGACTCAGTCTCGATTTAAGTGGATGATGGATGGGAACAGCTTGACGCCCTCCCCGCCAGAGCAAACACTACACAACGGTACAACACTACATACACACATGCAGAGAATAAAGAAATGATGACAGAAGTTTCACTGCTGTACAGTACAATGCACTTCTCAGAGTGAAGAGGGTGTTTGCAGATCCTTAAAAATGTTTCAAATGTCTCAAATTCCTTAATGTTAAAAATAACCGTCCTTTTCATAAATCCACTTTTTAAAGAGTTAAAAATGCAAAAAAATTACAATGGTAGTAAATATTTTCACAGTTATATCTGTCTAATAATTATAATTAGACTTATTTACTATATTATTATTTTTACATTACTATTTTTATCCCTAAATAAGAATTATTATTATCATTATTACTGTTAAAAATTATTAATCATTATTACTGAAAAAATGGTATTAGAAAAAGTGTTTTTTTTTTATTTGAAGTGCTAATACCCTGGTAATAATAAACAGTAATACAGTTTAATAGAAAATTATTTTTTTAAGGAATATTACTCAATATTAGTTAACAGTTTGAATTATTACAATTTCATTTGACTTTTTAAGTGATTAATGGATTTGTTAGTTTTAACTGTAGTTTTTGAAGCATTAAAACGTCACGGGTCCCTGGGAATGTGTGTTAACTGTGTGTAGACTGTATGTGTGTGTTAATGAATGTGTGTGTGTGTTCAGGGCCGGTGAAGGGCTCGTTCCCTCAGTTTGACGTGTTGGGCGGCGGCTGGCACAGAATCGCCGCTGGGAAAATGGACACGCCTCCAGCAAACCCCACCTGGCCTCCAGGTAACTCTCTTTATTACTGACTCCCCTGCTCTGATATCAGTGAAATCACTTCGGCTGTCTTGACTATGTTCACCATCTGATTTATAGGCATTTCTACACTACTGTTAAAAACGGATTATTTTTAGTTTATTTAGGTTAACTAGATTAAGTTTTTTTTAATAAAAGAAGTCTCTTCTGATCACCAATGCTCAATTTATATGATACAGGAAAAACAGTGAAATATTATTACAATTTAAAATATATCATCTGTTTTATATATATTTGGAATGTCAACGATTAATCAATGTAAAACTTATCGATCATCGATTAAACAGGATCAGATTCAATGGCCTTTACCACTATAAAATTGTAAAAATACCATCATAAAGCAGCAGCCCATAAGAGTCATTCAGTCACAAATGTCTAATTGGGTTGATGTAGCAAAGACATCTTAATAAACCGTTTATTGTCTGTGTTATTACTTCCTCATCACTTGATGTCATATAATATATGAAAGGGTTGCCACAGGTGCTTGAAAAGCCTTAATTTTGATGTTAAACACCCTGAAGATCACATGTGTTTATCTGGTCTGTCTCAGAGTTTCAGCCGGGCGTCCCGTGGAAGGGTGTCCAGAGCCCTGAGCCCGAGTCTGACCCCTACATGACCCCTGCGGGAATGATGGGATCCGCCGTGCTCGCCGACACCGAACATCATCTACTGCAAGACAACACAGGTGCGGAGTCAGAGAGGGTTCACCTTAACCCGACTCATCTCAAGACGCGCATTTTATATCAGTGTCGTATTCATATTCATCTCGTATTCAAGTTTAATAAATAGTATTATTTTTTATATATAATGTACCCTGTAAAGCCTAACATGAAATACGTTTCATATATTCAGAGTCCCAAACTGAGCAAAAATATGCAATTTGCTTCAGATGCTGATATTTATATGGACAAAAGGATGAGAAATCTGATGCTTATTATATAAATCAATGAGCTCTTTATAACAGTATAGCAGATGATTACATAAAATGCAGATATTATAAATATCAATATCTGCCAATAATTTCTTAGTAAGAGGATATGAAGAGTTCAGATGCAAAAGCCTCTAAGTGCCATTTGAAATTTTCTTCTTTAATGATGATTTTTGTCAAGCTTGTATATTTAAGTTCAGTAATTTCACTTAAATAACAATTAATAGGTAATTATCATTGCCATTTAAGTGAAATCACTGAACTTAAATATACAAGCTTGATAAAAATGATCATTCTAGAAGAAAATTTCAAATGGCACTTAGAGGCTTTTGCATCTGAACTCTTCATATATAAATCCGTCCCCCTATAGTCAATAATCATATCCATTATAACTTGTCTTTGATCACCAAAATGACATATTTAAAGGTTTTTGTACTTAAAAAAGTTTCTTTGTGCCTTAAAATATCTTGGGGCCAGTTGTTCAAAACATTTATTCTGGATCAAAATGATCCGGATTGGGAAATCCCATTTTTTCCTATCCAGGATCAGGCAATCCATCTTACTTTTATGCCGGTTTTTCAAAGCAACATTGGGACTGGATCACCCTGATCCAGATGCACAGTTTTCAAGATTACCAAATCCGGATTACCAGTGCTCTAAATGGGACAACATATCACAATGTGGGCTACCAGCTATGTAAAGAACAGGTAGAAGAGCCAACACGTGCTCACTGTAAATGTTTCTTATTTTGAGACAAAACACAAATGGGGACAAGATAATTTTTATTTTATTTTTACTTTACTATACTGAAGAGCTTAATGGTTAGCCTATGTCTACTTTATCACTGTTACACAAGTCAAGTGCAAAATATAAATAAAAGTATATACACAAATGATACAAATCTATTTTTTGACCAATTTTAAAGTTTTACTACATTTTCTTCCTGAAATCCACCTTGAAATCCTACCCACTGTTGGGATCAGGATAATCCTGCTTTTTTGGTTCAAATTTATCCAAATCCCACTGACAAGTTTTGAACAACACAAACTGAAGGTTTGATCCAGATTAAAACTAGGATTGGATCCCCTGATCTAATCTGATTTCAGATTCCTTCTTTCCCTTTTGAACAACCCATTTTCAAGATTTGATCCAATCCGATAACCAAAATCCGATCAGCTTTCCTTTGAACAACTGGCCCTTGAATGTAACTTGACACCCTTGCCTCATTTGGTATCCGCGGTGCTTTGAATATGCAAATGAGCCCCGCCTCCACTCACTCACTCATCTCAGAGATCCACTCGTTCACGATCACACGCTGATCTGATCAGTTTAAACTGTGTTTTTGAGACTCTTTGGTTCACTACGGTGAAGAATACTCAGCAATGCTGTCGACTTATGAATTTACACATGGTTTGACTTAACGCATATTAAAAACACCATATAAACAACATTAAAAGCTTGATTTTCACCACAGAGGAACTTTAAAACATATAATGGAGTGTCATTTAATAATGATTGAACTATATTGAACCTGATCATAATTTAGACTCGTGATTTTTCTATAAAACAAAAGTTTTCTATAAATGAAGTTTTCTATAAACAAAGTTGCTTCAGTCCAGTTAAAAGTTATAAATACAAGTTATTCTAATGTTTACTTGATGATAAAAATCAGTGCAGATTTCACCGCAAAGAGACACAAGCTGAAAGTGTATGTTTGAACAAATACACTAAAAGACCTTTTAATATTTATGTTAGACATTGATCATGTAGAGGCCTTATAAATGTGATTGGCTGTCCCTGAATAAGTGTGATTGTATTTTCCAGGGTCAAACTCTCTGAACACCTGTATGCCTTCACCCGGTGCCTGGCCATACAGTGCCTCGGAAACGCCCCTCGCTGCACACGGGACAGGTAACACCCCAAAACCATCACAACTGTGTATTAAAGTCACCCTGTGGTGAACATCAAGTTTTTTTTAATTGTTTATGTGTCGTTTTTAATATTCTTTAAGACAAACCATGTGTAAATTCACGAGCCAACACTGTTGCTGAGTATTTTCTCCTGAAAACCGCAGTAAATCAAAAATACGGTTTGAAATCGCTGGTGTTTCTGACGTCACACCAATCAGATCCACGTATGCTCGTCAGCGAGTGGATCTGTGAGCTGAGTGAGTGAGTGGAGGCGGGACTCATTTGTAGGGCCCTATAATTTCAGCGGTCACGGAATCGTGGAATTGGCCAATTAATGCGGAATCTAGTGTTAACGCGGAATTTCGCGGAATTTTACATATTTGGAATGAAATTCGTTTTTTGTGTGGGAGAAGAACGTATGTCTGGGGAAAATGCAGAGAGACGGGGAAGCAAATCTGGGCGACACAACCCCTCCCGTCATTTCAGCTCATGACGGCATCAAAACAATAGCCGCGTTTCCACTGAAAGCATGGCGAAGCGGCTCTCCACGGCTCTGCTTTCGTCGGCGAAAAAGTGACGAGAGACGAGACAGCACGCTCAAGTAAGTAAGTAAGTAAGTAAAATTTATTTATACAGCTCAACAGTGCGCGCGAGAGACACCGGTTTGTCCGAGAGAGCGCTCGACAGTACGCGCGAGAGAGACCGAGTGTGTCCGAAAGAGCACGCGAGAGAGACCAAGCGTGTCCGAGAGAGCGCTCGACAGTGCGTGCGAGAGACAGAAGCTGCGTCCCAATGTGCATACTATGCCCGAAATAGTATTGACGGTAATGTCGCATATTATTTAGGATGGATAGTATGCACATTACGACGCAGCTAGAGTGTGACTTTTATTTTAACTTATATAAACTAATATAATTCATTTTTACAGGACCGTTTAAAGCTCATAACCATATTTTGTTGTTACTTGAAGTACCTATGTTGCGTCATGCAGTATTTGTCATTTTAAGAGAAAATGCCTATTTTATTTGTGTACATTTTAATCAGTAACATTAAAAGCAACATTAAAAGCTCTTTTTACAACTAAAATAACAGTAAAGGGTAAAAAAAAAAAACTGAATTCCCAAAAATTAAAACGGAAAAAACGGAATTTGCAAAAATTAAAACGGAAAAACGGAATTTGGGAAAAAATAAAACGGATTTTATAGGGCTCTACATTTGCATATTCACTAAATGAGGCAAGGGTGTGGAGTTACAGTCATGCTATTTTAAGACAAGGAAAAAACGATTTTGGTGACCAAAGATGAGTTTTAAAAGTGCATTGTGTAATATTTAGGAGGATCTGTTGTAAGAAATGCAATATCGTATACATAACTATGTTTTCAGTGGTGTATAAAGACCTTACAATGAACTGTTATGTTTTTATTACCTTAGAATGAGCCATTTCCGTCTACACACACCGCGGGTCCGCTTACATCAACACGTTTCTTCGGTGGCCCTGAACAGACACACGCGTTTCGTCACTATGTCATTCTTCGTGTAGCGATCTAGTTAAAGTCAGCGAATAAAACTTCGTCGGGAGAAACGACGATCTCCGATATTTTGAATTCGACTGCAGTACCACTTTCGACCACTAGTCATTCTTACATTCTGCACCTTTAAGGGATGAAATTACAGGGGGACTTTAATCCTTTTGAATTGCAAAGACCGCTGGTAATATTTCAATAACGTTTCCAGCTAAATACTCCGAGCTGAAGTCCAGTTGGCCGCCGGAGCCCATTGGACACAGCAAATCGTGGCGGACCAATCGGAGCGCTTCTCACCTGCCCCGCCCCCCTCCGGGCCTCAGCAGTCAGAAGCAGGCGTGGTCGGGGGAGGGGCCTCGGATGCCCCGGGCCTGGGGAGGCGGAGCCGGCGGCCCTGACTCGCCCTTTAAACCAGGTACTGCAGACACACACAATGATCATACGCGAGCAACGGACCCGCGGGAAGCTCAACCTGTTCATGTATCGTGTTCTTCAGAGTGGAGCGACGGAGGAGCATCGGCGGGAAAATCATGGCTGTTACTGAGGAACCTCACGCCACAGGTACAGCGGAGTTTATTCGGTCAAAAATACAGCGGAAACTGGGAAATGTTATCGCATTGTCAAACAGCTGTTTTCTATGTGAAATAATATGTTAAACTCAGACTGTAAACAAAATTTAGACGTTGTGTACGTGACGTCATTGTAGTGTTTCTGAAAAGCGTTTTTAAAGCCCAAAGTGGGCGGAGATGGCCGAAAATGGGCAAAGAGGCGGATTAACTGAGGGGACGTGACGCTATCAATCCACCTGTCACTCTAGTGGCCACGCCCTTAATTATGCAGAACTTTAAGGCTTAATGTAATTTAAACAAATGAGTTATTAAAAAATTCACTCCCCTCACGGTTGTCATGAAGGGCAAAATTAGCGATATAGATCAAAATCGCTTTTTGCACCAGGCTGCAAACACATTTTGTTCTGCCGTAAAGTTGGGCATTTCAACAAGGGGGTCTATGGGATTGACTCTCTTCTGCAGCCGGCCTCTAGTGGCCAGTCGATGAATTGCAGTTCCATCTTTGATTCAGGAGAGACACCAGAAGGTTGTGCTTGGTTAAACTGTAATTTATTCCTGTGATCAAAGCTTTATTTGGAGCATCATTACTATCTTCAGTGTCACATGATCCTTCAGAAATCACTCTAATATGATGATTTCTGGGTAATGATGCTGAAAATTCAGCCTTGATCACAGGAGTAAATCAATTTTTTTCTATTTAGTCACATAGAAAACAGACATTTTACATAGTAATACTATTTCACTGTTTTTTTTCCTGTATTTTTGATCAATAAATAAATGCAGCCTTGGTGAGCAGAAGAGGCTTCTTTCACAAACATTAAATTTATCTCACTGACCCCAAACTTTTTTAGCGACAGTGTGTCTCTGAATCAGTTGGCGCTTCATGCGAATCAGTTTGAAGATGTTTTACTGGATGTTGACTGCATTTGTGAGTGTGTCGGCAGTCGAGCATCAGGTTGAGGTGCGTTCACGTTTGTGCAGATCGACGGCTCGACGCTGAGGACCATCTGTCTGCAGCACGGCCCCCTGCTGACCTTTCACCTCGGCCTGACACAGGGCAGCGCTCTGATCCGCTACAGCAGCCCTCATGAGGCCGCCAAAGCCCAGAGTGCACTGCATATGTGAGACACTCTCTTTCACACACACACACTCACTTACTTACTTACTCACTCACCCATTCACACACACACCACTCTCACTCACACAGTCACACTCACACACTCTCGCAACAGTTAAATAAGTCTGCATTTTTTTAATCAATTCACTGTTGAGATGTAATTTCCTACATGAAGTGACTGATTTTGTCTTCATGTTCAGGTGCGTTCTGGGAAACACCACCATCGTGGCGGAGTTCATGAGCGAGGAGGAAGTCATGCGTTACTTCACACATTCCCAGAGCGTGGGGGGGGCAGGGCCAGCGGAGGGCTCGTCTGACTCCTCCCCTCGAGATGGCGAGCGGCCCGCGGGCGGAGACTGGCAGGGGCTCGACGTGTCCACCAGCTCCGAGACGCCAGGACTCGCCCTCCTCAGCCAATGGAGCAACAGCACCGGGGAGGGGGTGGGGAAAGGGGTCTGGGGGGGTGTGGCTCCCAGTTACCATGGCGGGAGCCTATGGGGCGCTCCTCAGTTAGAGGACGGCTCGGCTGGGTTGTTGCCTGGCAACCTGCTTGGAGGCGGGACTGACAGTTTGTGATTGACAGTTATCGAGAAACTGGTACGTGGAGTTTAAAGTGTGTCGTAACGGCATCAAACTGCAAAAATAATGATCGTTACCAAACATGTGGAAGCCCAATGCTTTATTAGAATCTTTCTGTAGTGTAGTTTTGGCAAAGACAAGGGATGAACCTCGTGACAACATTTTATTGAAACCTGAACAAAGAATTTTGACATTTAATAATTCATTGAATTCGCGGGTCTACATCGTAATTATTCCCAAATAATTTTTTTTTTTTTGCTGTTATATTTAGTAAATACAGCAATAGTTTTCAATTTTTTATATAAATGCATAATTAATTAATAGGTTTAATAAAAATAATAGTATTTAAATAAATCATAAATTAAAGGCAGCGTAGACAAATACCACCGTGATGGATAAAATACTGGCTGAATGATGTCACATCGCAACAAAACGTATGTATGCATCAATCACATATCTATATGAAAACTTAAACATATTCTCGAGGTATATTTTGATTTACTGAGTGAAAAACAAGTCATCTAACGCACGGCTTCTGCATGTCGTCATTGTTTTTGCAGTTGTTTCTGGTGAAGCTGATTTCACACGCCGCAGCTTTAAGACAAACACACACACACTCGCATCCAGAGAGCTGCATTTCCACACACACTGGACGTGTTGACTGGCTTTCATATCCAGTGAGATGTTAAACACACACACACACACACAGGTGCAGTGCGAGCGCAGTGGGATTTGCTTACAGACTTTCTCGTCATTGCCAGAGTTAAGCTATCATGTATTTGAATGCAGGGACTGTTTCTAAAGGCCTTCTTTCTCACACACTGCTCAACTTGAACAGCCGATGTAAATTTGATGTTGCGCTGGCACACGCAAGACAGTTTTAACGCTTCGACAGTGGATTTTTTAAGTTCGTCCGAGCGCGAGAGCATCTGAAGCGGGTAGATGCGTGAAACTCGCCCATAACAGCCCACATTTCACTCCAGAATCAGGTCAAAATCAAAGGAAGACCCGTTTACAAATAGTGATGTCGTTCTCGTGATGATTGAGCACATTTACTCTCACATTCTCATTATTGTAATGCAAAACGTTGTCGGTTATGTTTAATAGTGACGGTAATATTTACTAGATTAGAGTAAAAAAAACACTGGTATCATGATGCATAGTCACTTTAAATAATTTCAATGAGAATTTGGGAAGACATTTTTAATATTTGCAAAACTATCATTTGCCCGAGCATGATGTTTTGTTCGTGCGTGAGAGTATTTGCCGGGAGATGCAGAATCTAAATTTAGCATAAAGAAAACAACTTAATTTTTAGGAGCAATTTACAACAAAAATTGGTTTGTTTTCTGGTGCAATTTTCACATGGTGAAATAAAACAAGGTCATTTTGACTTTCTATCCCACCATCTTTCTCAGAACTGCGATAAATGAACTAGCAAAAAAGTCAACTGGCGGTTAAAAATTCGCAATAGCGAGGAAAAAGTCGATTCGTTTTTCGCGCTGTTTTTTAGCAAGTAACTTTTAACACAATTCTGACTTTGTTCTCGCTATAAAAAAGTTACGATAACCTATTAGTTTTTATTCTGTGGTGGAAAAAAGCGTACGCGTTTTCTCGATCGTCATTTACTCGCACGTTTTCATTCGTTACAATCCTCGTTACATTCTCACGACTGTATCACAATGCAATTCGATTTTTAGTATGCATAAACACTTTACAGTTTAAATAATGCAATTTTATTAGAAATGAACGATAGTAACGCGAAACTCTCATCACGATGAAAAACGTTTTTCCGCTGTCCTAAAAATAGGATTAATTTTCTGATCCCGGCGTGAAATGTTGCGATGTTTCGCGAGGTTCGCGCAGATCCCGCTTCTCTTCTATCCATCGCGGCGGTCGTTCCTGTGAATTTTGTGCAACTTAAACGCATCTGTACTCGTACTGACCTTCCACTGTTCCCTTCTTTATCTGTTCGTCAGGTTTGCTGTTACATTTATACGATTCGTACGCTGTTTTTTGCTATGGCATATACCAGTTATCTTCAGAGACTTTCAAGTGTGTCGGACGGACGGACGGACTGACGACGTCTATAACGCGTGTATGTGTGCACTTTACTGTTTCCGTCTGTGTTTGTGAGTTGGTGTGCGGCTGTACATTGTTAACTGTGCACTATACACTGCTGGTTGTGTTTTACAAACGTTGGCATTAGCGGGTTTCTGCGATTGGCGTTTCTTTGGTTGTTTTTTAAGCGTACTCATGTAGCCTTTTGTATTGGCTGAACTGCAATAATAATGATTCTACAAGCATTTTTAAGACACAAACGTGTGACGGCGTTTCTGCCAAACTTATCCGCCTGTCCAGAGTTTACAAACAGCTGAGAGACATGTGTTTATATGTGTCTGTATTGTTGTTTTTGTTTTAAATTAAGACTTTAACACTCCTTTCAGTGTTTCATTTTTTGAGATTTTACAGAGGAAGACAAAGTGAAGAGTTTATTTAAATAAAAGTGACATGCAGCTGTTATAAAAATTGTGTTTTTGTGGCTTCTGGACTCTTATTTTGTCGCTCAGCTGTAAACTTGTCAGTGTGTTATGGACATTAACGAGTTATAAATGTATTTCCAGTTACTCTTAAAAAAAAACTGGGTAACACTCGCTTAGTTTACAATGGGGTACTAATTCGCAAGATATTTTTACCTGCTTTTTTTTTTTTTTAATCTTTGTTGATTTTAGTTTGTTACGTCAAGTTCACACTACGTTAACTTATATTAACAGATACAACTTCTGACCTATAGCAAATGTTGAGATTATAACATTAATAAAGATTAATAGTATTGTTAATTGTTTTGTTTTGTGTGTTAACGTTAAAAAAAATATGGTAATGTTTTTTACAATCACTTAAACAAATGTTTTTTTTACATTAACAATAAACAAAAATTCTAGTAGATTAGATGCATTCATATCTTTCCACACTGATAAAAAAATGAGTGAGTGCTACAGAAACAAAACAAGTGTAATTTCTACGTGAAAAGTTTTAAATTTTAGAATTTTAAGAATTCTACACTTGTTACTCGATAAAGTGAGGTTCCAGCTATATACAATATTAAATGCACTGTAAAATTTAATTGTGTATTAATAAATATTGTTTTAGTGGACTCGATTAAAATAAGTTCAGAGTACTCGCATCTATTGAATTAATGCAATCGCTTTCCTCAAATAAAATGAGTTGGCTTAACTTGTTGGGTTTTACAGTAAAAAAAAACAAAAGTAAATTCTATATTAGTACTCAACTCAATTTAGTTGAGCTTAGCCTTGTAGAAATTAAAGCGTAAATGTCGACGATATAGAACTAACTAAAACCTTATTAACTTTTCTGATACTGATGTTCCCATCATGCATTGGGGCATGAATAATGAAAACGATTGTTTTTTGTTTTCCAGCTGTTTTTACACTGTTGTATCATTGCTTTTGATAATAGGTTTTGTATCTTGCTGTTTTATGACATTTGGAGTTAATTTTCTACTCAAACTGACATTCATACTCAAAAGCGATCTATCGAATGTTACCATCATTGTGTATTGTGTTGGGGTAAGTGCTGCATTACCTCTATTATACAGATTTGGATTCTACATGATATCTATTGTATTATTTACCAAAGAAAATCACTCTAGAAGCATGGTTTGATTCAATGTTATAATTTGAGTAAAAAGTTCATTTTGTTGCATTTAATTAACTTGGTTAAGTAGATTTGACTTAATTCTATCTTTGTGAAATAAAACAAGACTTAAATATAATTAAGTATTATTTACGTAATTACTTCATGAATGTTAAGTTCAATAGTAAGTAGATTTTACTTGATGATAACAGGTAAGCTGTACAGAGCAGTAGCAGTAAAGTTTACTTTATTTCAGTGCATACAGTGAGCTAAAATAAACTGAAATATTTGGACGAATAACAGATTAATCTCCCAGCTGTTTTCAAAAACAACTTTACAGAAATTCATAATGTTAATATGTAGGCTAGTTAAGTCTTAAAAGCCACATTGAGCAGTTTAGAGCTGAGTGTGATATAATTTACATTTGCCCATAGTAAAATTAACCATGGCTTAAAAATAGAGCCAAAAAACATGGTTATTGTAGTTAAACCATGGTAAACAAATTAACCCTGGTTTTGCAGCACTAACCATGGCATGTTGGTTCGCCTACATCAATCCACCCCAAAAAATATTTTTATTCATTTTCGTTTTAAGGGTGGAGGCTAGCCTATATAAACCAACAACCGAAAGAGATTTTTTTTTAAACTTTTTAAACGCGAATATTTAAGCTAAAGAAGTATTGTTGAAACCAGTAGTTCGTTTTGCACTGATTTTTAAGGTTCATGAAATCTGTATTCACAGTTGTCCTGTGATGCGACTGTTTAAAATGGGATGCTGATGTTTTTTAGGCTACTTTACTCTTCTCTCTCTCTCTCTGGTAAAACTTGTGCGTTTAAAAAATACATACAAAAAGTACAATTTGGCACAGTTTATTTAGTCTAGGCCTACTAACGTGATGTTAATTGTTTCAGCACTCTATACCAGTGTATAGAAACTGGTACTGTGTATTCATGTCTGCAGGAGCTGATTATCTATTCCGCAATATTTTATGACTTATTAATGAATGGCATTATGAACCGGTGCTGCGGTTTCGATGACGTCACGGGGAGCGAGCGAGGGTCAGTGGACGGACGGAGCGCATCGCGGAACAACATCATGCGGGGTTTCACGACCTGAGAGCAGCAGATGAGCGGAATACACTGAATAACGTGAGTGTGATTGTTTTTTTTACTCCAGGAGATCTTTAATGAAATGAAATCACATCGTAGAAACATCCGCACGCGACGCATGCAGCGCTCGCGCATCATCATCAGACGGATCGCGAACATCAGTAGCGCTCGATCTCGTTTCTGTCAATAAAAAGGAAAAAATTACTCAATTGTAAAGTCGCTGATCTCTGATATAAGTTAATCATCTGTGTATCAGTGATGATATCTTCTTGAACACACAGCAATGAGCTGAACTAATGTGCTTTAACGAACAGGTTTTTTGGCTCAAACTGAAGAAGGCCTGCTCCTTTATACATGATAAGATCATAAGATCTGTTGATGTCAACCTGACATTTTTTTTTTATGCGTAAAGATTTATATTACAAAAATAATCTTTGACATTGCCACGTTTTTGGACGTATCATGGTATAGATCATTCAGCGAAGCACTGCAGTAAGCTATTACTAATGCCTTTTTTATTGTTTTGATTTATGTAATTTCGGATGCTATTTAATTTATTTCCAGTAGCATAACTCTTATTAATAAAGTAACTATTCCAAATAAATTACAATCAGTTAAAAAAAAAAAAAAAACGATTAGATAATGTTGCCTACACTGAAAGAGTTTGATTCACATTTTTTCATAAAGCTTATTGTTAGTTTGTGCTAATAATGGATGAATCTCATGATGTTTTCTGTAGGAGAAGAAACATGAGCTCAGATGCGATCAGTGTTTCGGTCCGTTGTGTGCTGCTGCTGTCTCCCGACCCGGTTGACATGGCAACACTGACACTATCTACTTCCTGGAAGACACACACACAGTGTTCAGATGATGTCATTGATGCTTTATCATCACTACAGGAAGATCATCTCAAGTTTATTATTAAATCAAAGAATATCATTATGGTTCCAAGTGAAAGATCTATATTCCTTTAGGAGAGTGTTTTAGAGTCCCAGTATGCTGTTGTGTGAAGCTGTCGTGTGAACCTCTGTTCTGTCCATGATTGAGTTGCTTTGTGGTCATTTGTTGTTATACGCCTTATTCACAGCAGCACCATCTTTGTTTTTTTAGTGAGAATGAAAGCGAGGCTGTGAGGGATAGACATGCATCTCTTCAATGGGCTGTACTGTTATTTAATGTGTTTTCGGACTGTTCTGCTCATGAAACACTGGAAAAACATCTTTCCAAGAAATTTCACTTGACAAAAAACTCCCGACAATGTAAGTTGTGGAAAATTGTGAGTAATCTAGCAGCTTTATTCAGCTTTTTACAGCGGATGCCATTGGAGACGCGGTAAGTCTATCCCTCACAGCCTCACTTTCATACCTGTCATGGCGCTGCTCTGAATAAGGTCTATTAGCACTGACTCCGCCCCTTGGTCTTTGCCGTGTTCTTATTGGCTCTTGTCTGCAGATGGCTCAGCTGTGGAGGAGGGGCGTGTCTCTATCAAACGGCTCTCTGGTTGTCATGGCGCCAGGGCCCGGGGTGGTTACGGTGGCCCCTGAGGGTCACAACCAGTCGTGGGAAACCCCAGTGGTCGCCGTGGAGACGCCCATCTTCCTCATGACCGCCACCGCTCAGACCATATCTGGGATCTTCACCTGGACGGCGCTGATGCTCACCTGCCAACAGGTCACACACACACACACACACACTATCCTGCACATCATTACTGCACAGAGAGAGATAGAGAGAGTATATTAATCATAGAAATTCAAGTATGTCATTTAATTTATATATATATATATATATATATATATATATATATATAATAGAGAAATACATGTTCTTTATATCAAATATAAATACATTCTTACAATAATATGTTGATACAGCACATTTATACCTATAATGTGTATATGTTATTACAATCACTATATAAATATTACATATTTTTCTTTGTATTATATATTGAGTAATACTAATATAAAAATAAAACCACACTGTAAAAAATATTTTCAAGATATTTCCACAACATATTTTCTTTTGTCAAATCAACTTTATAATAATTTATTTAGTTGAGATAACTTATTATTTTGAGTTTCTGATGGTTAAATTAATCTCCTTCATTGTATTAACTCACTTTTTCCAGTTCAATCAACTTAACATTTTAAGGCAACCCAGGTTACTTACTTTTTTAAGTGAAACCAACAATATTTTTTTTACAGTGCAATATTTCATATGCGTATTGCGTATTCTTCTCTTTTAATTAATATGCAACACGTGTTATAACTAGGATAGATTATTAATGTTGTGTAACTGATGATCTATTTACTGTAACGTTAACATTACATCTAGTGTATACAAGGTTGGAACATAATGTTGGAAACTCCTGACATAAACGAGGATGATGATGAGGAGGAGGAGGAGGAGGAGGAGGAGGAGCAGTTGCTCTGGCAACAGGTGGCATGACATCAGAGAGTAGAGGTGGTTGCATAGCAACTGCAGATTCAGAACTCACAATGTGTGTGTGTGATTAAAAGTATCCCCTGCTCCACTTAACCCCCCCCCCAACACACACACACACACACACACACACACACACACACACACACAAACAGGCGTTTATCATTCATTCACACATGTTTAACTCGCATATGAAACTCTTCTATCTGTATTTCTGCTCAGTTTAAATGTGTTCATTGATGTAGCATCCCTATGTGATACACTTAATAAAGAATGAAAATCTGATAATAAATGTATAATAAATGTCATAATGTGTGTGTGTCTCAGATCTACATGCACCTGCGTTACTATAACACTCCTAACGAGCAGCGGCACATCGTGCGCATCCTCTTCATCGTGCCGATCTACGCCTTCGACTCGTGGCTCAGTCTGCTGTTCTTCACCAACGAGGAGTACTACGTGTACTTCGACACCGTCCGGGACTGCTACGAAGGTGTGTGTGTGTGTGTGTGTGTGAGGCCTTTAAACGGCTACTCTGAAGTGAAGAGAGCGAGACTCGAGCTGAATATGACACTGTTATCTTCTGTACGGCTGCTTTACAGATGAAATGCTATTTGTTGCTATATGTTGCATAATTGATGAGATTTGCAACATTAACACTTATTATTAAGCTGCTAAGCTGCTGTATTTTATAAAGCGCTATACACTCAAAACATTAAGCATTTTTTCAAGATTTAAAATAATAGCATAAAATTGCATCAAATTGAATAATCCTTACATATTTTAATTGAATAATCCTTGTATATTTTGATTGAATAATCCTTACACATTTTAATTGAATAATTATTACATATTTTAATTGAATAATCCTTGTATATTTTAATTGAATAATCCTTACACATTTTAATTAAATAATTATTACATATTTTAATTGAATAATCCTTGTATATTTTGATTGAATAATCCTTACACATTTTAATTGAATAATTATTACATATTTTAATTGAATAATCCTTGTATATTTTAATTGAATAATCCTTACACATTTTAATTAAATAATTATTACATATTTTAATTGAATAATCCTTGTATATTTTGATTGAATAATCCTTACACATTTTAATTAAATAATTATTACATATTTTAATTGAGTAATCCTTGTATATTTTAATTGAATAATCCTTACACATTTTAATTAAATAATTATTACATATTTTAATTGAATAATCCTTGTATATTTTGATTGAATAATCCTTACACATTTTAATTAAATAATTATTACATATTTTAATTGAATAATCCTTGTATATTTTGATTGAATAATCCTTACACATTTTAATTAAATAATTATTACATATTTTAATTGAATAATCCTTGTATATTTTAATTGAATAATCCTTACACATTTGAATTGAATAATCCTTACATATTTTAATTGAATAATCATTACATATTTTAATTGAATAATTGAATAATGCTTACAAATTTAAAATGAAAATGGAATAATCCTTAATTGAATAATTGAATAACCTTACATATTTTACTTGAATGATCCTTACATAATTGAATAATTGAAAAATCCTTACATATTTTAATTTAATAATCCTTACATCATTTAATAATTGAATAACCTTACATATTTTAATTTAATAATTCTTACATAATTGAATAACCTTACGTATTTTAATTTAATAATTCTTACATAATTGAATAATTGAATAAGCTTACATATTTTAATTTAATAATCTTTACATAATTGAATAATCTTACATGTTTTAATTAAATAATCCTTACATAATTAAATGATTGAATAATCCTTACATATTTAATTGGATGATACTTACATAATTAAATGGTTAAATACTCCTTACAAATTTTAATTGAATAATTGAATAACCTCACATATTTTTAGTAAATAAAGGAATAATTTTACACAAGTATTGATGGATTTTTACTATTAATTGAAATGCTTATGTCTTTAAAAAGGCTTAATTTTTTAAGCGTAAAATAAAAAATTCTATTTGTCAAGCCATCATTCAAGGTTTTCGTAAGTATTTTAATTATAATACTAATACTGCAACACTACGTAATTATTTTGTTAAGAAATATTTGCATGTATATGCTGTATATATGTTTATACTTAATTTACATTAAATATATATATTAATATTTTATATATTATTAACACATTTTTCTTAAATATATACATGCATGTGCGTGAATTTTTATATACAAAATAATTACACACACACATATATTATGTAAACACAAACTTTTATTTTGGATGTGATTAATCACAATTAATCGTTGCACAGTCCTAGTACTAACAGTAGTAAGTATGGATATATATGATAATTTCAGGTCTATTTCTACAAACAGCTTCAGCGTTATCAGGATGTGTGTGTGATATTGAGCTGATAAGTGTTGAGATCATGTCTATATGCTCAGCACACACACCTACAGCACACTTGATTTGTCTTTCATTGCTCAGTTATGCTTTGGTTAATAACTAGCTTTGAGCAGCTTCGATGACAAATATATGAGTTTATATTGAGTTTTGTGATCGAGACTTTAGGGATCTTTGGCCAATCAGAGCACAGTCTCAGTCCGCTCTCTGTTTTCTGTGCTGATTCTGTGTGTGTGTGTGTGTGTTTTCTGCAGCGTTCGTGATCTATAACTTCTTGAGTTTGTGTTATGAGTGTTTGGGCGGCGAGAGCGCCATCATGGCCGAGATCAGAGGAAAACCCATCCAGTGAGTTCAGCCATTCTCTCTATGTGTGTGTGTGTCTGTCAGATGATAAATCAGCGGTTTCTCTAGTGTGTGTGTGTGTGTGTGTGTGTTCAGGTCCAGCTGTGTTTATGGCACTTGTTGTCTATGGGGCAGGACTTACTCTATCGGCTTCCTGCGCTTCTGCAAACAGGTATCACACACACACACACATTGTTTGTCAATTATAAATAATAGAGCTGCACAATTCTGAAGAAAATAAAAACGGGTTTTCGTTTTAAATATAGAGATCATGAATCTCTCACGATTCTGAATGGACTAAAAATGTAGCATTTAATAAACTAGAGATTCTGACAACATGTTTTCTCGCTGGATTAATCAGCATTTTTTTTAGAACGAAACTTTTCTATGATAAAATCTTTATTCGCATCAAGTTACTTTCAAAATCTCTCTTTTAAATACTTGTGCCAAGTTTAGAAATCTGTTTTGAAAATCTGAAAAAAATCTTTATATTTAATTTAATTTCACTCTAAATAAGCATATGCTAATAAGTGTACAAATGAAAAAGAATATTTGGGCACATATTTTAAGCATTTTCAAGCATTTTCCATAGTAACGAGAGCGACGATTTTGGAAATAGGCTATTAAAGGGTTAGTTCACCCAAAAATGAAAATTAAGTCATTAATTACTCACCCCCATGCTGTACCAACCCCGTAAGAGCTTCGTTCATCTTCGGAACACAAATAAAGATATTTTTGATTGAATCTGAGAGCTGGATCAGTCCTAGATAGACTGCCTAAGGGACTGGCTCTTGACGGCCCATAAAGTCATTAAAGAAAAGGTTTAAATATTCCATGTGCCTACAGCGGCTCAATTATAAGTTTATCAAGCGACGAGACTACTTTTTGTGCGAAAAAAAAACATAAATAACGACTTTATTCCACTATTCCATTACTTCCTTATGGGCGCATGCGCGAGAACTGAGACGAGGACGTTCTCATTCGTCTACTTCTTGTTACCGGCTGCTCACTGCTTAGGAGTTTTACCGCCACCTACCGTATAAGATGATGTGCTGATATAGCTGGAAGCGCAAAACTTTCTGTTTACAAGCAGAGGAAGATGCGCGCTGTACATACGCTTTTCAATTAGCGTATTTTCCGCACTATAAGGTGCACTTAAAAGCCTTTAATCTTCTCAAAAAACGACAGTGTTCCTTATAATCCGGAGCGCCTTATATATGGATCATCATCTTATACGGTAGGTGGCGGTAAAACTCCTAAGCGGTGAGCAGCCGGTAACAAGAAGTAGACGAATGAGAACGTCGTTGTCTCAGTTCTCGCGCATGCGCCCATAAGGAAGTAATGGAATAGTGGAATAAAGCCGTTATTTATGTTTTTTTTTTCGCACAAAAAGTATTCTTGTCGCTTGATAAACTTATAATTGAGCCGCTGTAGGCACATGGAATATTTAAACCTTTTCTTTAATGACTTCATGGGCCGTCAAGAGGCAGTCCCTTAGGCAGTCTATGTAGGACTGATCCAGCTCTCAGATTCAATCAAAAATATCTTTATTTGTGTTCCAAAGATAAACGAAGGTCTTACGGGGTTGGAACAGCATGGGGGTGAGTAATTAATGACTTAATTTTCATTTTTGGGTGAACTAACTCTTTAAATATCATGAAATCAGCTGGATAAAAGCATCATCCATTTTATGGATTTCTTGACAAACTGACCTTGATTTGGCATCAAATTGTTAAAAATAACAAAACAATTAATTTTCAAACCCTCTGGGGTTGTTCGTTTCAGAGTCACACTCGGGGTGTTCGGGTCCAAATGGACCCAAAGGGCAGGATTCATATTTAAAAAAAAAAAAAAAAAATCATGATTTTTTTTTACTCGTTTTTTATAATATTTTTTCTTTTCTTTTTTTGGTGTTTTGAGAAAATTAAAAAAATATATATTATAATTAGTATTAATGCAATAATTATGACAAATTTCCCCCCGTTGAACATAAATATTAAAAAAAAAAAAATAAAAATATATATATATATATATATATATATATATATATATATATATATATATATATATTAAAGCTGTTTCATTTTAGAGTCAAGCCTAGCAATTTTTGAAATGAGAGGGATGCCATCATGCTCAAACTGAGCATTTTAAAAATGCAAAACACATGTATCTGAATTTTTGGTGTTTTCTGAAATAATCTATATTTATATCTGTATAATCTGAATTTTTGCTTGTTTTCAAGATCGTGGCTGATTTGTAGATTATACGCACAAAAAAACCTCCAATTGCCAATTTCCCATTCATTTTCCATGCGGGTCCATTTGGACCCGAACACCCCAAGTGTGACTATTTTTTTTACAACCACTTAGACTATTCACATCCTGTCCCCAATTTTTGGGGGTGTTCAAATAGCAAATACCAACAAAGTCACCAAATTTTGGACCATTCCGAAGAAGCTGTGATTTTTAAAAATTTATTTAAATTCTTCGGGTCCATTTGGGCCGAACAACCCCAAAAAAAGACTGCTTCGAAAAAAAAGTTATTTATTTTTTGATTTATTTACATGTGTACAAAAGCCTGATTTTAATCAGGCCTTTTACCTTTATGACCTTAAGAAAAGGACTATTTTCAAATGGCAAGTTGAGAAGATGACATGACAGAAGTCAGTGTGTTTTGAACACTTGTGTGTGTGTGTGTGTGTGTGTGTGTGTTTCAGGCGACGCTGCAGTTCTGTGTGGTGAAGCCGCTGATGGCCGTGTTCACAGTGATCCTGCAGGCCTTCGGGAAATACAGAGATGGAGACTTCAAGTGTGTGCTTCAGCTCAGTCATCACACACACACACACACACATGAATGAGTGTTGTATTAAATCCTCTGTCTGTGTCCAGCGCGGCCAGCGGTTACTTGTACGTGACGATCGTCTACAACGTGTCGGTCAGTCTCTCTCTCTACGCTCTGTTCCTCTTCTACTTCGCCACTCGAGATCTTCTGGAGCCGTACGGCCCCATGCTGAAGTTCCTCATGGTCAAATCCGTCGTCTTCCTCTCCTTCTGGCAGGGTGAGTGAGTCTTCATCATCATCATCATCATCATCACAGTATCAAAAATCGTATTGACCACAAACTTTTGAACGGTATTGTGTATTCACAGCTGGTCAAACACACAAGCGTTCACATAGCATTGAGTGTAGTTTTTCAAAGGGAACAAGAGTTCAAGTGTTGTTGTTTTATTTTTTAATATAAATCTTCAACGTTGGAGAAAAGTTTAAAGATTCTGCAATTTTGTCAGGATCTTTTGATGATTTCCTCAGTCAATCCGGATGAATTCTCTGCTGAATTCTCTGAATTCACTTTTCATCTATTACTTTAGAAAAATGATTTAAAACTACACTGTAAAAAAATATTGTTGGTTTAACTTAAAAAAGTAAGTAACCTGGTTTCCTTAAAATTTTAAGTTGATTGAACTGGAAAAAGTGAGTTAATGCAATGAAGGAGATTAATTTAATCATCAGAAACTCAAAATAATAAGTTATCTCAACTAAATAAATTATTATAAAGTTGATTTGACAAAAGAAAAAATGTTGTGATAACAAATCTGGAAAATATTTTTTTTACAGTGTATCTACTGTACATTTTCAGTCCCATCATTACGAGGCACTGAATGTATAATAAAGCACAATAATAATCTCTTAAATTTAAATGTTAAGACAAAATGTTGTGTAAAAAATTGCACGTTTTGTAAATATTTTTTACAATCAATTTGTACGCAACTTAACAAAAATATACCATTTTAAAATATGGAAATGATGCACATTTTAAAGAACATGTTAATCCAGCAATAGTATTTTTTAATAGATAAATAAAGACTATTTTCTCCTTGTGTGAATTAGGGATGCTGCTGTTATTGCTATATGATATTAAACTAAATAGTTGTAAATATTATTGAATATAATTCTAATATAAATATCTCAAATTAAAACAAAATATACAGTTGTTTAGTGACATACATTATTTTTTACAATCAACTATTTATACATTTTAAAAAGAAAAAGGATGTTAAAACAAAATGAAAGATTCAAAAACAATATTTGTTATATGAAAGTGTATGATTTTGTGTGATGTAGGGATGCTGTTGGCGATTCTGGAGAAGTGCGGCGCCATTCCTCGCATCAACTCTCCTGATGTCACCGTGGGGGAGGGGACTGTTGCCGCCGGTTACCAGAACTTCATCATCTGCATCGAGATGTTTTTCGCCGCTCTGGCGCTCAGACACGCGTTCACGTACAAGGTCTACATGGACAAGAGACTCGATATACAGGGTAACAAACCCCACAGCACTGAGCAGCCAATCACTGAGCAGCCAATCACTGAGTAGCCAATCTCTGAGCAACCAATCACTGAGCAGCCAATCATTGAGCAGCCAATCACTGAACACCCAACCAATGAGCAGCCAATCAATGAGTAGCCAATCAATGAGCAGCCAATCCCTGAGCAGCCAATCACTGAACAGCCTATCAATGAATCACTGAGCAGAGTGTTAAATACAGGAGTGAATGAACACTGTGTGATATGATCATTCTAACCACATTAATATGATCAGAAACACACATTTGTAGAGACACATTTGATATAGTTTTCATGGTTAGTTTAGACTCGGATTTGATTCTGATACATTTGAGTTACATTCTCTCAGATAAAACATGATTTATTTCACCATGGCATTAAGATTTAGCACATTTGTAAAGCTGAAATACCTCTATGTTTCTGAACTGATCTCTATCATCTTCCTCATCTGTGTTGTGTCTCTCTCAGGTTGTGTTCCTGTCTATGGCCAGTATGGTAAGTTTAATGTGTACTTTAGCTTCTGTGTGTTTTTATTTAGTTCATTTCATTCATAATTCACTTTTAATAGGTGTGCTGTATGTCTATAGAGGAAAACTTTCATTTCATTTAAGCAGTTTCATTATTTATTTTTTTTCATACATTTTGTGATGTGTGATCTCATTTTGTTCATCTTTGCACTGCCGAGAATGTTAAATACTGATGAACTCATTTGTTCATTTGCAGATTAAATGTTCAATAGTGTAAGAGTCTAAAAGTAGTAAAACATGTTCAATTTTACAATAAACTTACCAAAAAATTTGTAATATGTGGTTTTACATAGCATATTTTTTAGACTCAAAGTTCACATTCTGTATAAAAAAAATATATATATGAAGAGTTCAGATGCAAAAGCCTCTAAATGCCATTTGAAATTTTCTTCTTTAATGATAATTTTTGTCAAACTTGTATATTTAAGTTCAGTAATTTCACTTAAATAACAATTAATAGGTAATTATCATTGCCATTTAAGTGAAATCACTGAACTTAAATATACAAGCTTGACATAAATCATCATTAAAGAAGAAAATTGCATTTAGAGGCTTTTGCATCTGAACTCTTCATATATATATATATATATATATATATATATATATATATATATATTTGACCAAATAATGAGTGAAATTAGTAAATGTTGTAGCTGACATAATTGACTTTTCATGCTCCGCACTTGGAACTAAACTCAAGGGCTTTGCATTGTGGGATACACAGTTTACATTCACATCTATTAATTTACCAGATGCTTTTATCCAAAGTGACTTAAAACAAGGAACACAAGCAAAGTTTCTGCCATTCTTCACAATAGAACAGTCTAGAACATGGAACGTTCCATTCCGTCATTCTTCAAACATTATTAGAAAGTTACTTTTAAATGTTCTCTGGACATTACGAAACAAGTAGATAGATTTAAAATATGTTAAATAAAATATATCAGGGGAAAAAAATCATATAAATGATGTTTTTTTTGTGAATGTTTTGAAGAAACATTATATTAATGTCACTGTAAGAACGTTTGTTCATAACAGTGCAGGAGTGTATTATATACTGCAGACGAGTAGCATGATCAAGTGTTATCTGATTTGTTTCTCTGTGTGTCAGGTCGCTGTGCTCCCATGAGCATCTCCAGCAGTCTGAAGGAGACCATGAACCCAGGAGACATGTTGCAGGACGCCATCCATAACTTCTCTCCGGCGTATCAGCAGTACACACAGCAGAGCCGAGGAGAACCAGTGAGACGCTCCGACAGCTGCAGTAACGAGAAAACACTTCTGCTCAGCTCAGACGACGAGTTCTGAGAGACACACACTACATGAGGATCAGCTGCATCACAAAACCAGTCATAAGTCGGTAAAAGCCAATAATACATTGTATGGGTCAAAATGATAGATTTTTCTTCTATGCCTAAAATCATTACGATATTAATGGGACAATGTGTAGTTTAAGTATTTTATTATCTAAAATCTAAAAGAATTGTATTCATAATATGTCCTCAATCTTACACATTGTCCCTTTAAGTAATGATGTTCCATGAAGATATGTTGTAAATTTCCTACTGTGAATATACGTATATATAAAAATGTATTTTGCGAGTGAATGCAGCACAATTGTGAACATGAATGGACAACTTTAAAGGGATAGTTCACTTTGAAATTAATTTTTGGTGTGTTTTAGCTTACCTCAAGGGCATCCAAGATGTAGGTGTCTTTGTTTCCGCAGTATTTATGTGTTTAGGTCAAACCGTTCTTGTCTGACACAGTCATATAATGGAGGTCTATGGTCACCACCTCAAAGAGCATGCACAGAGAAGTCCAGATTAAACGTGATTTAACGACTCGTAAATGTAAGTACACATTGATGGCCTAAGACACGAAACGAGCGGTTTGTGTGAGAAAACGAACAGTATTTATATTGTTTTTACCTCTTGTTACCAGTCATTTAATCATGTTTAATTTGGACTTCTTTGAGGTGGTGACCAAAGAACAGTTTGACCTAAAAACATACTGTGGAAGCAAAGACTACATCTTGGATGCCCTTGAGGTAAGCTAAAACAAACCAACAATTCATTTCAAAGTGAACTATCCCTTTAAAGGCGATTTCCTCAATGTTAACAATTTTTTTTTTGTAGACTTTCAAATAGTTGTAGCTATCTTGGCCAAATATTGACCCTTGTCTTATGACTGGTTTTGTGGTCCAGGGTCACATATTGTAAAAATGCATACGGATGTATTCAAATTCTAATCGAATTTTCTAAATGAAATGTACACGATTAATAATCATGTTGCGGATCAGACAAAGATTGAGAGAACTCTCACTACATCCAGACAGACTGATGATTCCTATCATAATGTGCCATACATACACGCAAACACTCTTCTCGGCACTTTCTACATGTGTATTTCAGGGTATCGTGAAGGTTTGTTGGCATCTTGAAGTATCTAGATTATAAACTGCTGCATAATAAACCACAGGAGCAAGTAGCTGATGATGGAAACGCCTTAAACATGTGACATGTGTGCGCTGGACTGGCATCTTTACCTTAGTAAATACCTGCAGTTTTGAATGAAGCAGTTTAGTTTTTGTTTTCACATCATTTTCACTCTGTTTTCTTTCTTTCTTTCTTCCTTTCTTTCTTTCTTTCTCTCTCAAATGGATGTAAAGATGATTGAGAGAAACCCAGAATAAACCTCAGATGTTTGAAAGCACTGAGTTCTGATTTACTGATCTCAATTTACAGTTTGGTTTTCTTCTAATAATTGTCCTCTTTAATTCTATTGTCCATCATAACTAAGAAATACACATTATACATCTTTGAAAACTATTAAATTAATTGAAATATGCAGTGTGAAGTCTGAGAAGGAAGAATGTCCTACAATTAAAGTTAAGTTTAAATCATCTCAATTAAGTCAAGATTTCACCTCTTCTAACACACTCACCTGTATAAACTCATCATCATATAACTTGCACTTCACCTGAGATTGTTTTAATTCTCTGTTTTATTAACGATTTTTTCTCTTTAACGACTGAGGTAATTGTCATTAATCTGTACATGAGCCCTTTAGGTGCATTTCTGAGAAACATACATATAAGAAAACAAAACAAAAGTATGTACATTTGATATTTTAATAAAATGTTTTAATCTTAGTTCATTTCAACATTTATCATTACATTATTAAAATCAAAAGTCATATTTTTTATGATTAATGGACGGACCTGAGCTGCAACAATGAATTGTTTTTCCAGAGCCGGAGGCAGAGCCAGTGCCCGTTTTATGGGACGTAAACACTAGGGCTGGGTATTGAGACAAATTTCACAATTCGATTCGATTTCGATTCGCAAGCTTTATATGTAATGGTGTATATATTTAGCAAAATGCTCCTCTCTAGAGTTATTTTTTCTAGATGACTAACGAGTTTATGTGGGTTTTCTGAGGTAAATATGACGATATACATGACATTGATTACAAGCTGTTTAACTGACGTCTTTCCACGGTTGAAACTCTGATTGAGCGAATCAATGTGGCATGATACGGATTTGGATACGCTGTACTCTATCTTTTAACACACTTTCAGATGCTCATTCATGTTTATTTCGCGCTGTGACTGGTATTATCAACCCGAAAGAGAGATCAGTCAGTGCTGCTGCTTCTCTTGAGCTGCGCGGCTGCGCCAGAGCGATCTCACGCCACAGCGCCAAAACGTCATTTATGTTTTTGAATTTCTAAAGAAAATGGACGTAATTTGAAATTTGAGACTTTGTTTCATATCAATAGTAACAAAGGACAAAGATTATTGCGATTTTTTGGATGCGCGCAGCCGCGATACAATGTCCCATTCATTAAAATGAAACAGGACGACTAATCGATTTTTGAGATTTAAGAATCGATATCGGTTCGTAAAAATGAGAATCGATTAATATAGAGAAATCGATATTTATTACCCAGCCCTAGTAAACACCATTGACCATTCTGTTTCATCAAGCACTGCCGATGGTCTTGCAGAGTTCATAAGAAACAATTGCAGCTCAATGCTATCCTACGCTATCTCACGACCAATTCGTACGAATTCGACGAATGATTAAAAAGTGTCTAATTCGTACTAATTTGTACGACCTCACTCGTATGAATTCGTACGATTTGTCTAAACCCATGTGATGGGTAGGTTTAGGGGCGGGGTAAGGGGTAGGTCATTTGTACGAATTCATACGAATTGGCCAATTTGTAAAATATGTACGATTTAGCAAAAATTCGTACGAGTGAGGTCGTATGTATTGTTAGAAATTAGCCACTTTTTAATCATTCGTCGAATTTGTATGATTTGGTGGTGGTCCTCGTCCAGTAAGCTGAGCGGTATCGATATAACTGATACTGATATTGCCCTCATTTAGCCAGATCTCCATTTTGAAGGTTGGGGAGTGATCGTATACTGTGGTTGAATTAAATTGAATTAAAAATAATCAAATAAGGACTAAGGCATGGTCCTGTTGCTTCAGTCTTATTGAAAATATTGAATATTGAAATATTGCTACATTCCAATTAGAAACTCGCTCTGTCAATAAGCTATTGCTGACAGTTATATGAAGTAAAGCACTACAAATATTCAGTGATATGATGTACTGATGAAGAAATGAATTAGAGACACAAAATCACCTTGACGCCACTGAATTGGGTCTCTTAAAAATAACTTTATTTCATTTTGTTGAAATTAAACAAATTTTGTTTTCAGACCAATAATCATTGAACTAAAACAAATGTTGTAGATGATGTACATAATCATGTCATGTACATTCAAAGCACGTTGTTCAGCACATAAGACTTTGTTTTGGTCTTGGATGGCTTCTTGAATAGAGCACAGTTCAGGTCACTTCTTGTGCCGGTGCTTTTCAAAGTGAACACAGTCTCACACCAGAGATCTTGCTGATCTCTTCTTGTCTTGACAGCAGTGACTTTAAACTTCTCATATGGAGGAATCAGCACCTCTTTCTCACGAGGAAGCTTAGAATATTTTGTCAGATCAGCACCTTCACAAGTGTTGATTTCAAAACAAGATACATTTCCAAAACGTGTTATGTCACGACTCAAAGAGGAGGAAGCAAATGAGCCGAATCGAACCTCTTTGTTCAGAACATTCTTGGTAAATTCAACATTTGTACGACGATATGTTAACATGCATTGATTTTGTGTTTTCGTCAGAATCCGTATCGCTTCTGTCAATAGAAAGTAAAGTGAATACCATTTGTAGTTGCCGTGTTTGTACTGGTTTTTATCACGACGAGTGTCACGATTGAAGTGCTCGTATACAAGACTATCACTGTACACAAAAATGGCAATTTCATGATTCTTTGTCAAATTATTATTTTTGCTCTTGGGAAACTCTACCCCTTTTCCCCAAGCCGTTTTAAAACCAGGTGAATTTTTGAGTTCATTATTTAGAAGTTTTGTCTTCACCAGATTCGCCATTTTATCTCTACAACCGGCATATTGATCATCAACTGAATCCGGTGCCATATCCAATGGAAATATCTGTCCTGCAGTAGCGCTGCTATCCTGCAGAAACGTGAATCATAATGATCACATCATCAGTATTCATGTCTGTAATATTAATACTAGAACACGAGCGTACCTGTCCTAGAGCAGCTAAAATGAGAAGAAGAGCTTCAATGATCAGCAGCATCTTGATTCAGTCAAATCCCTCAGATGATCAGGTAGATCTAGTGAAGAACAGATGATGAAAGACAACCAGAAACACAATAGCATCTCAATAAATAAATATATGACTGGAAATACAATGTACAAGAATATAGATTAGGCACAATTAACCCCAACTTCTTACACAATACAGGTTTAAATTACTATTAACGTTTGTTTTGTTGACAGCAGATTTTGAAACAATCACTTAAACCTGTGATTATTATTACACTGATGGAACTACAGACTTACCTGAAAGTACTTTTGTGTCTGATTCTGAATTAGCTTTTTGTTCTTTTTTTCAAGAGCAGCGTCAAGTGAAGATTAGAAAAGCCTTTCGCTCTCAGCCAGAAGACAATGACTCTTCAGACTAAGAGATGAGGAAGGTGCCTTTTTTATAATACCGAAAATGTGTGTGGGTTGTGAAGAGTAGGAGTTTCACATTGGTCAAACTCTTTGAGTTCCTGTCTGTCCAAGATGATTGCCTTTTTTTTTTTTACCCTGATCTTCTGGTGAATTTTTATGAAATTGTTAATTGAAACATACCTTCCCACTTTCAAATATAACTAAGTCTACACTGTAAAAAATATTTTCAAGATTTGTTATCACAACATATTTTCTTTTGTCAAATCAACTTTATAATAATTTATTTAGTTGAGATAACTTATTATTTTGAGTTTCTGATGGTTAAATTAATCTCCTTCATTGCATTAACTCACTTTTTTCAGTTCAATCAACTTAAAATTTTAAGGCAACCCAGGCTACTTACTTTTTTTAAGTGAAACCAACAATATTTTTTTACAGTGTAGTAATCACAACATTTTTTCTTTTGTCAAATCAACTTAAATAATTTATTTAGTTCAGATTGAGTTTCTGATGGTTAAATTAATCTCCTTCATTGTATTAACTTACTTTTTCCAGTTCAATCAACGTAAAATTTTAAGGCAACCAGGCTACTTACTTTTTTAAGTTAAACCATCAATATTTTTTTACAGTGTAAAAAACAACAACTCATTAATCAACTCATATGAAGCTTCAATGATCAGTAGCATCTTGATTCAGTCAAATCCCTAGTCGACTGTAAAAAAAAAATATTGTTGGTTTAACTTAAAAAAGATAAGTAACCTGGGTTGCCTTAAAATTTTAAGTTGATTGAACTGGAAAAAGTGAGTTAATACAATGAAGGAGATTGCTTGAACATATCAACTGTGCAACAGTTCATGTGAATAGTTTAACTCTCCATAATGCAACACCTGTGAAAGTCTGGTGTGTGAGTGTGGTTAACAAGGGAAACTCGTTCCTGTCATGTCAGAGTCAGCAGAAAGCAGGGTTGACAGATTATCATCATTGAAATGTGCATGTTTTTCTGCAGATTTCTGCTTTACTTTAATCCCTCGCCATAGCAAAAAGAGAAAGAGGGATTGGATTTGAGAAAGATGGAGAATTCTTTAACTGCTATTAATACAACATGTGTTGCTACATACCTTTAAGAGCACTTCTGAATATTCATCCATCAACTGGTCAAAAAGTTTAAATTGTTGTTTGATATTGCTGTTTAAAGTCAGTATTCATTCCTTACAGATAACGCATTAAGAAACACACATCTGCATATTCAAACTTTTTTCGCTTTAACTCCGACACCATTCTCATTTTAAGTGTCTTACCACAGAGAACAGAGAAACAAAACCACAAAAGGTTGGTTATCATCACACAAACAAAACCTACTGTCGGCGCTGTGTCTTTTCTTCTTAGCATGCAATTATGGCGTCTGACAACTTGAATTAAAATAAAATCAAGATTTTACAGTTTACCCTGTTTCTGTTATTATTCAGCACTATTATGAAAATTCACAACTATCGTTCTGATTAATTCACAACAGGAGATGCAACATCTGTCTCTGTATTTGCTGCAAGCAGTTACTCACTTCAGATATATATTACCATTAAAACATCCTGCAAGTTCCATAACTTAAAACATCCTCCTCATTAAACATCAAAGCATGTATTTAATCAAGCTCCCAAAAACGGCTCATTATAATATTGCCGGATCTGTGACGTCACACGGGCAAATACATTTGCAAATGACTGCCTCCAGAGCAAGGCATCGACGAATAGTTTAACAGCATCACATCACAGGATAACACAGTCTCATCCCAAGACGTCATATAACTGACCAAACGTCAACATCCGCCTTAAACGTCGGTTAGATGACGATCCTGGGGCGTCATCCAACTGACGCTTTACCGATAACGTCGGTTACGTGACGGGGTAGGTTTAGGATTCGATAACGTCATCTAACCGACGTTAAAGGGTACCCTAAAACGGCGGATGTTGACGTATGGTCAAAAGCGTCAGTTGTATGATGTCTTGGGATGAGACTGCTCTGCACAGGACGCTCACTGGCGTTCAGACATTTAACGGCTGACGTTACACTGGATGTGTGTCGCGGCAAAAGACTTAAAGATTTAAGAAGGATCGCAACATCAGATAGTCTGCCTTCCCGCTGAAAGGCAGCATGGATACCATGGTCTAGATTTTGGCCTCATTTAGGGAACCAATCACAGAACGGGGAGGGAGCAGCAAGACGATGACGACATCTATGCGACACACCAAAGCAGTTTGTTTATTTCTTTGGATTCAACATGGCAGCAGACGCGAAGCTACCTTTTGATGCAGCCTTGAATATTGTTTTAAGTAGTTTAGAATGCAAGTTTATTTTGAAAAAAGAGCCGCTTTTGGCTTTAAACTTCGCGAGACCCCATTGTACGGTGGCCGAGAGAGCTCACCGCGCTGCAACCTGATGAAGACGCATGCAAATACAAAAAAACGTGTGCAGATGTAAAAACGCATGCAAATACAAAAAAACATCCGCAAATTAAGAAAAACATCTTCATCAGTTAACAATATGTTCAATGTCATCACAATACAAAAATGAGAAAAGAACAATGATCTGAAAACTAAACTAAACTAAATAAAAAAAGATCTAGAAGAACATGAAGGCAAGATCCCAGACAGCAAACTGACATTGAATCAACGTGGAAACGACGTCTCTCGTGACATTGAAACAACGTTGATTTTGCTCATCGAATTAACGTTGAACCAACGTCAGACGCGGCATTCTTCAAAGCTAAATGAAAATCGAAAATTGGTTTGCTTTCATAACGTTGAAACAACGCGTTGATTTCAAGTTGATTTTCCGTTAGTTTTGAAAGAATGACGCGTCTGACGTTGGTTCAACGTTAATTCGATGAGCAAAACAATGTCAGATCAACGTTGTTTCGATGTCATATTTCCACGTTGATTCAATGTCAGTTTGCTATCTGGGATATTAATCTATACATCAGTTACACTATACTAGATACTAGATACTTCTGTGGGAATTACTAATTATTCGGATCCGTATTATAAAGTGAAGATCGTTGGAACTAACTAGTAATTACTCAAGTGTTACTAAAGACATTTTCTAAAAGTTACTAAAGTTCACCAAAAATCTCAAACGTTTGCACAAATCATGACTAGATCATGTAGTAACACTTGAGTAATTACTAGTTAGTTCCAATGATCTTCACTTTATAATACGAATCCAAATAATTAGTAATTCCCGCAGAAGTATCTAGTAACACTTTCATCTATGAGCTATTAATTACTAATTATTTGGATCCGTATTATAAAGTGAAGATCATTGGGACTAACTAGTAATTACTCAAGTGTTACTAAAGACATTTTCTAAAAGTTACTAAAGTTCACCAAAAATCTCAAACGTTTGCACAAATCATGACTAGATCATGTAGTAACACTTGAGTAATTACTAGTTAGTTCCAATGATCTTCACTTTATAATACGAATCCAAATAATTAGCAATTCCCGCAGAAGTATCTAGTAACACTTTCATCTCTGAGCTATTACTTTCTAATTCGTTAATACGAATTTCTTTTAGTTAATAGTAGTGACTAGATTGTTAATAAACTTTTTCAGTAATTCTCTGGCAAGTATTAAAAAAATAGTAGTCATTGATTACTTAATAGTGAACTACCACTTTCGTCTGTGCGCTATTACTTACTAGTTCGTTAATCAGAGTTTCTTGTTAGTTAATAATAGTTACTAGATTGTTAATATTGTGTTACTCATTAGTTCTTGTGTAGTTATTCATTAACGAAGGAACCGTATTCTCAAGTGTTACCGGATGCGGTTGTAGCAGACCGGCAGTAAGTTGCATTACATTGTAGTTATCCACTTTACATACTTAGAATTAGAAAAGTGCAATGTTTTATTTAATGTCACCATTCTTGGTCGAGTTACACCACTCGTGTAACTGGGAAAACGTGGAGGTGTTTGGTCGCTTCTCTGCTTGGATCCTATTGAATGAACTGGGCTAAGTTAAGTGCTATCGAAGTGTCTTACGCCCCAAAGCGATTAAGTGCTCGCACTAAGATGAGAGAGGTATATTAACTCGTCTTAGTGAAGGGAAAAAAACGGTGGAGTATCCCTTTAACCCTAAACTCACCTGAAAACACTGTCTCTTTTTAACAGGTTCTGTCTGTTTCTTTTCATTGTTTTTCAGGAGCAACTACAAGAGGAGATCAGAAAAGTCATTGACAAGCAGACAACAACAACTAACGTGTGTGTGTGTGATGCATCTGTCATCTAAATGGTTTAGATCACCTGATTGTCACTTGTGGCCTGTGGTTTCATGCACTATAGAGAGAAATTAATCATGAAGCATGAAGCCTTCTGATAATTCCACCCTTGTGAAGACCTGTGGTTTCATGCAAGACAAACGCCGAGTTTTTCTCTGCTTAAGATGTGTCATTGTCTTGCATATATTTCACAAGCTTATTTTTTAATTCATTTAAATTAATTAAATTTTCACCCATTGAATATACAGTAATAATTCCATTTCAACAAATTATATTTTGTTGAAATAAATGATTTTGAACTGAAATTAAGTTTTTGACTGAATGTAAAGGGATGAAGACTTAAGAGGAGACTCATAATTTCACCGGTTTTAGCAGCTATTGCTCATTTCATAAAGCGTCATGGACATGGTGTTAGTAATGACAAACACATCAAAACAACCACAAAAACTCCAACATCACTAAAGTAAAAAAAAAAAAAAACCAAAAAAAAACTTAAATTTAAATAATAAACAAAAAATTCAAAATTAGTTGAAACCAATTAAATTCAACAAGAAGCAAAAACTTTTTAGTGTATTAAATTATTGAAAATATTGCTGCAAGCTGCATTGCACATAGAAAGTCTTTCAGTTAATATGCTATTGCTGACAGTTATATAGAAAGCATTACAAATGTATTAGTAATGTGATGCAAAAAATGCAATTCTAAATGGAGAAATGAATTAGAGACACATTAAATCTCTTTGAGGCAACTTAAAAATAACTTTATTTCATTTAGTTGCAATTATGTTCATTGTGTTTTCTGACAAAGTATTAATGAACTAAACAATAGCGATCTTGGAGCTGATGCACATGGTAAAGCCCTTTGTTCAGAACTTTCAGTATGATTCATAGTAATTCAATTCACATTTATTTGTATCGTGCTTTTTTCACAACGCACGTCATTTCAGAGCAGCTTTACAGAAAATGCACGAGTCCACATTGAGCTTTTAGGTAACTCTCTAAGTTATGTGATTCAGAAATGAAAATATACAAAATCACACTTGTGAAACAATGTAATAATTAAAGAAAGAAGATGATGATATTGAGCTCATTGAAGTAATGAATACTTGTTTTTTTTTTTTAACAAATGATTATGACATTTAGAATAGTACTATTAGTGTAGTACTTTTTTATGGTTTATTAAATGCCACTGCACAGTTCAGGTCACTTCTTGTCCCGGTGCTTTTCAAAGTGAACACAGTTTCACACCTGAGATCTTTCTGAACTCTTCTTGTCTTGACAGCAGTGACTTTAAACTTCTCATAAGGAGGAATCAGCACCTCTTTCTCATGAGCAAGCTTAGAATATTTTGTCAGAGCAGCACCTTCACAAGTGTTGATTACAAAACAAGATTTATTTCCAAAAAACCTTGTTCTGTCACGACTCAAAGAGGAGGAAGCAAATGAGCCGAAACGAACTTCATTGCCTAGAACTTTCTTGTTAAATTCAACATTTGTACCACGATAAGTTGAATGGCATCCTTTTTGTGTTTTCTTCAGAATCTGTATCGCGTCTGTTAACAAAAAGTGAAGTGAATACCATTCGAATGTTTTGTTTTTGTACTTTTTCTTGTCATCACGAACAGCGTCATTGAAATGCTTATATAGCTTTAAAATGGAGCTTGTGTACACATAAATAGCAATTGAGTGATTCTTTGTCAAGTTATCCCCTGGTGGCTTGTATTTCTTTTCAGCATCTTTCCAAGCTATTGTAAATTCGGATTCAGAGTCAGACCTTTCGTCCTCCAGATATTTTGTCTTCACCAGATTTGCCATTTTATCTCTACAACCGACATATTGATCATCAACTGAATTCGGTGCCATATCCAATGGAAATATCTGTCCTGCAGCAGCGCTGTTATCCTGCCCCAAACAGAAATTATAATCATCAGTATATTCACATCTGTAATATTCAGACTAGAACATAAGCTTACCTGTCCTAGAGCAGCTAAAATGAGAAGAAGAGCTTCAATGATCAGCAGCATCTTGATTCAGTCAAATCCCTCAGATGATCTAGTAGATCTAGTGAAGAACAGACGATGAAAGACAAAAGAGTTTCACTAAATCCGTTACTCCAATGCCAAAATGTCACCTAAAATTACCTGAGAATTTTCTATGGTCTATTTTTGGGAGCTCAATGAAGAGAGGAAAAGATCAGAAAAGTCAGTCCCTCAGCCAACAGACGACAACTGTTTAAACCAAGAGATGGTGGCTTTTTTATACAGCTGAAAATGTCTGAACAACTGTGCAACAGTTCATGTGAATAGTTTAACTCTCCATAATGCAACACCTGTGAAAGTCTGGTGTGTGTGTGTGTGTGTGTGGTTAACAAGGGCAAACTAGTTCCTGTCATGTCAGTGCCAGCAGAAAGCAGGGTTGACAACAGATTATCATCATGGAAATGTGCATCATTCAGTTCATTCATATTAAGAACAACGCTAAATAATGTTTTTTTTTTTTTTTTTTTTTTTTTTTTTTTTAAGATACATCTACCGAATACAGTGAATAGTGAATACAGCAGCAATTACGGAGACAAACACATGACATGCACCCTGGTTGTGAATAATTTAGAATATTAATTGAATGTTCATAACAGAAACAAGGTAAACTGCGTTGATATCAGGCTATATTTAGCTTTAAAAATGCACTTCCCATAATGCTTTGCGCTGTAAAAAAAATATCGTTGGTTTAACTTCAAAAATGAAGTAACCTGTTTGCCTTTAAATTTTAAGTTCATGGAAATGGAAAATTGAGTTAATACAATGATTTAATCATCAGAAACTCAAAATATTATGTTATATGAACTACATACATGATTTAAGTTGATTTGACAAAAGAAAAAATGTTGTGATTACAAATAATGAAAATATTTTTTACAGTGTGTGAGGAATGGGGCAGGGAACTAAAAATGTGACTCAATATGTGCACAGCAGAAACAATTGAATCCCTGTTTAATACTGCTCAAAACTTCAGCAAACAGTTTTATTTTAATTCAAGTTGTTGTAGTCATAATTGCATGCTAAGAAGAAGACATGACACCTCCTCCAGTAGGTTTTGATATGACAATAAGCAAACTTTTGTGGTTTTCTTTCGGTGCACTGTGACACAGACATGGGGTTTTCGTGAGAAATGTGCTGAAGCTTTGTCAGAGTTAAAGTGAAAAAAAGTTATGTGATTCAGTTTGAATATGCAGATGTGTGTTTTTTTAATGCGTCATCTGTAAGGAATAAATAATGACTTTTGCATTATAAAACAAATTTACGTTTTTTGTCTATAGTTGATGGCACTGCATTCAGCAGTGCACTAAATGGCAACACATTTTGTATTAAAGAAAATTGTTCTACATAGAATTTATACATTTACTCCTATTTTGGAGATATTTAAAGGGGTTATGAAATGATCAATTCAATTTGCCTTGATCTTTTGACATACAAGATGTCAAAGAGCATTAAAACAATCTGCAAGTTTTATAGCTTAAAATATTAAGTCCTCATTAAAGGGTTTGTTCACCCAAAAATGAAAATTAAGTCATTAATTACTCACCCCCTATGCTGTACCAACCCCGTAAGACCTTCGTTCATCTTCGGAACACAAATAAAGATATTTTTGATTGAATCTGAGGGCTGTATCACTCTTCCATAGACAGCCTGAGGGACTGCCTCTTGACGGCCCAGAAAGTCATTAAAAGAAAAGGTTTAAATATTCCATGTGCCTACAGTGGCTCAACTATAACTTTATCAAGCGACGAGACTACTTTTTGTGCGAAAAAAAAAACGTAAATAACGACTTTATTCGACTTTCCATTACTTCCTTATGGGCGCATGCGCGAGAACTGAGACGAGACCGTTCTTCTTCGACTACTTTTTGTTACCGGCTGCTCACCGCTTAGGAGTTTTACCGCCCCCTACCGTATAAGATGACGTACTGCTTGTAAACAGAACGTTTTGCGCCTCCGGCTATATCAGTACGTCATCTTATACGGTAGGGGGCGGTAAAACTCCTAAGCGGTGAGCAGCCGGTAACAAAAAGTAGTCGAAGAAGAACGGTCTCGTCTCAGTTCTCGCGCATGCGCCCATAAGGAAGTAATGGAAAGTCGAATAAAGTCGTTATTTACGTTTTTTTTTCGCACAAAAAGTAGTCTCGTCGCTTGATAAAGTTATAGTTGAGCCACTGTAGGCACATGGAATATTTAAACCTTTTCTTTTAATGACTTTCTGGGCCGTCAAGAGGCAGTCCCTCAGGCTGTCTATGGAAGAGTGATACAGCCCTCAGATTCAATCAAAAATATCTTTATTTGTGTTCCGAAGATGAACGAAGGTCTTACGGGGTTGGTACAGCATGGGGGTGAGTAATTAATGACTTAATTTTCATTTTTGGGTGAACTAACCCTTTAAACATTAAAGCATTGGCTCGTTTTGATACTGCGGGATCTGTGACAAATAAATTTGCAAATGACTGCCTCCAGAGCAAGACATTGACGAATAGTTTAACCAACGCATTCTCATCCTTTAACGTCATATAGAACGCTATATGACAAAATGGCGCTATACTACGCACATGGCACCCGTTATCGTTAATGTAACACGCGCTGTGAGGGTTAAGTTTAGGTGTGGGATAGGGTGTGCGTGTCATATTCATGCTAAAGGATTTATAACGTCTTGGGTTCGCGTGTTATATTAACGATAAAGGGTGCCATGTGCGTAGTATAGCGCCGTTTTTGCATATAGCGTTCTAGATGACGTTAAAGGATGAGAACGGGCTGGTTTAACAGCATCACATCGCAGGCCCCGCCCACTGGAGTTAAACGCTCTACGGCTGACGTTACACTGAATGTGTGTCGCGTCAAAAGCAAATAAACACATTATAATCACTGACTCCGTCTACACTGGATACAGTTTACTGATGTGTGTTCAGTTTAGAAGCAATGAGGTTTATTCTCATGTTACGCAGCACGTTTGGGCTTCAGCAAGAACCAATGAGGTTCATTCTCACGTGTTGCGTCAACGATATCTCGCGACGAATTCGTACAAATTTGTACGGGTTATTCAAATGTGGCTAAATCGTAAAAATTCGTTTGACCTCACTCGTACGAAGGTTTACCCAGATAGCAAACTGACATTGAATCAACGTGGAAATATGACATCGAAACAACGTTGTTTTGCTCATCGAATTAACGTTGAACCAACGTCAGGCGCGTCATTCTTTCAAAACTAACGGAAAATCAACTTGAAATCAACGCGTTGTTTCAACGTTATGAAAGCAAACCAATTTTCGATTTTCATTTAGCTTTGAAGAATGCCGCGTCTGACGTTGGTTCAACGTTAATTCGATGAGCAAAATCAACGCTGTTTCAATGTCATGAGAGACGTCGTTTCCACGTTGATTCAAAGTCAGTTTGCTGTCTGGGTAGGGGCAGGGTCAGGGGTAGGTCATTCGTATGAATTCATACGATTTAGCAAAAATCGTACTAATTCGTACAAGTAAGGTCGTAGGAATTGTTCCGAATTAGCCAACTCGTAAAATTCGTACAAATTGACATGAGATCGGGTTGGTTGCACAGCATGTTTGAGCTTCTTCAAGAACCAATGAGGTTCATTCTCATGTGTTACACAGCACATTTGAGCTTTCGCAAGAACCAATGAGGTTTATTCACGTGTTATGCAACACATTTGAGCTTCTACAAGAACCAATGAGGTTCATTATCATGTGTTATTTGAACATCTGCAAGAACCAATGAGGTGTCACGTGTCTTTCCTGTCTTGTATTGCACATGGGTGTCTTTGGCTACGTTCACACTGCAGGGCTTAATGCTCAATTCCGATTTTTTGAAAAAAATTCGATTTTTTTGCAAGGTCGTTCACATTTCCAATTAAATGCGACCTTTTGTGATCTCCTGTGTGAACGTGAAATGATCCAGAAGTGACCCGCATGCGCAGAAGATTAATCAACGGTCAACGACGTCACTTGTTTTTGGCGGAATAGTTCTTTTTTCATATGTTGCGAGCTTTTGTTTTATTATTATTATTGCCACAGCCCATATACAAGCACAGACAACGATTTTATTACTATTTTATCGATAGGCAAAGTTTGCACATAAATGTAAGATTTTTCCGATCCTCACCGACCTCGTCATAAAACCCGTTTAATTGATAGTGCGCATCCTCGGCGCTCCTTGCTTTGTCACCGGCGGCCGCGGTGCGACACTGGTGGCTGGTGTTGCCAGATTGGGTGTTTTTTCGCTACATTTTAAGGCATGTATACATGTGTTTTAGCCAGGTTTTTGTCTGGAAGGCTCTATAGGAATCTGGCACCCACCCAAGTTATACTGACAGAGAGCGCATGTTCACAGACACCGGAATGAACGTGTTCACAGTAATGTTCATCAGGCAGTAATACAGTATATGAACGCGTTTATGCACTATCGTTCATTGAACGCGTTCAGGCACAACACTGGGGTAGAGACACGTCTGCAGCGGCCCATAACAGTGCAGAAACGCGTTGGAGTTGGAGTGAATTGGCTAGCTACAGGAGCGTGCAATGACGTGCGGGTCGGATATATGTGACCTGGCCGTTCAGATTGAAGTCGCATTTCAAAAGATCGGATACATATCGGATTTGGACCACATACCCAAGTGGCCTGGGTCGCATTTGAAAAAATCGGATCTGTGTCGGATCTGTGTCGTTCAGACTGTCATGAAAAAATCGGAATTAGGTCGTTTCAGCCTGCAGTGTGAACGTAGCCTTTGTTATGTTGGGCCATGTGCTTTAGTTATTGTTTGATCCCTCCCCCTTGTTACCTGATTAGTGTTTGAGTTCTTCCACCTGTTCCCTCTTGATTTGTTCCCCATTTAAGTCTCCTCTTGTTTGCTGTCTTTGTCAGATCTTTGTCTTATGTTGCCTCAGTTCCTTGCTGTGATGGAGTCAGCGAGAGAAGTCATCCCCAAGTTTGGGAACACTTTTAACTCATTTCCCCGAATAAGGTTAGTTCTTTGTCATTTCTGCATACAAATATTTTTACATATGTAGTGACTGATATGGGGAAAGCCAAAAACTTCAAAAACCGTCTTATACAAGTACAACCAGTTTCACAAGCACATCATTTTCAACATTCAAAAATATCAGTCCCACCATGTTAACAATAGAGTTCTGGTTCCCACAGGAAAGAAGCGGTAATGTAATGGTTTCTATCGTCATGGAAACAATTACAGAAATTATATTCAATTTAATGGTTTTCATGGGAACTGTATTGGTTGTAATGGGAATTAGTGGTCTCTACTAATATGTGTTGGGTTCTATTGGTGGGGGTATTAAATCCTAATGGAATATTTCCAAATCACGCTACAAAAAAGAATCATGTAGTGGTTTAAATGGTAAAAGCCAATGGTTCCTATTGGAATTTTAATAGAAACCATTAGAATTGTAGGCCTACTTGTCTAAAGAAATAATTACACACACTCACAAACATAAAGCTGAATGTTTTATTATCAAAGTGAAATTAATCAGTATCTGTAAAATTCACCTACATACACGAGTTTCACTGCACTGTTTCAGCTTTGATCACCTTGGTAAACGCATAATAAACGGGGCATTAACATGTACGCCTACTTGTATTTTATGGTTGTCAGCTTTGTTGCATTACATTTACTTTACCAGGAGATGGTGCTGCAATTTCTATCTGAGTGAAGCTTCAAGTAATGAAGAATTTTAGACTCAAGTCAAGTGTATCAGAAAGCAATAATGTTTTGAAACACTCCATTTGGCCATACCTAGTACAGGCAAAGGTCAAAAACATAACATCCTAAAAACATAAAAAACAAACACTAGAAACAGGCTCGAAATAACAACATAAGTCTGTGGACAATATGCAAGGACTGTATTGTATTGTATTAGGGACAGACAGGTTCATGGGAACTGTAGTGAGAATGCATAGACACTGTGAAAACTGAGGACCTCTAGTGGTTACTAGGGAAACACAAACCAGACACTGTGACAATACATCTATATATCATGAAGTGTTTTACTGAATATAAAATTACATACATTATGATATACAGTATTAGTAAATTGTCACCTGTTCAATATTGGAAAAAAGTGGCAATTCAAGAGAATGTTATGAAAAAACCCCAGGGGGGATCAGTACGCATGTGAACATGTTATATGTTATAAAAAGCATCTCTATAGCACGCATTATGTTTATCTTGCAATTTATATGCAGAAATAAATTTTTTACATGCATATGATACATACTTTATTGCGTGTGTAATACACACGCACACCACAACACTAATCCTAACCAAACACATAATACATATGTAACTAATTGTTTAGCCAAACAAAATCTAACGTTAATGTTTTAATGGTCAAGAGCCCAACTAAAACAAACACTAATTACCATAATGGTGACTCTTCTTCAGAGATTCTTTGTTAACATCAGGTGTCTTTAATGTTGCTAAATTTTCACTCAATTATTCAGTTAATTATCTCATTAACTTTAACGCTGCTTCAGGCTATGTTTACACGGAAACGATTCTGAAGAAAAAGCGCAAAAGTGGCGTTGTGTCATCACGTTTTATTCTGCGTTTAGACGAGCGTTTTGTGTGGGAAATCCGCGTGCAAATGGTCAAGTCAAGTCAAGTCACATTTATTTATATAGCGCTTTTCACAATACAGATTGTATCAAAGCAGCTTCACAGTGATAACGTGACGCAAAAAAAAAAAATGGTGACGCAAAAGTGTGTGAAATTCGATGTAGTATGCACTTCAGGCGGCTAGGAGTGCATACTACAACAACACCAAGTCCACGTGCCTGCGTACAACCTTCAATGTCAAGCAGACTTTTGCGTTTTTACCGTTTACACGGGAACGCGGCGGTGGAGCGTTTTTAAGGCCCCGTTTACACGAGAACGATTTCAGGTGAAAACGTAAAAATATTTTATCGGATGTACCTTTCGTTTAAACGGCGATGGCGTTTTTGAGGCTTAAAAACGCAAAAAAGTGAAACAACCCTCCAGAGTGGAAATCTTAAAAACACTCCACCGCCGTGTTCCCGTGCAAACGGTAAAAACGCAAAAGTCTGCTTGACATTGAAGGTTGTACGCAGGCACGTGGACTTGGTGGTGTTGTAGTATGCACTCCTAGCCGCCTGGAGTGCATACTACATTGCGTCACCATTTGCACGCGGATTTCCCACACAAAACAATCGTCTAAACGCAGAATAAAAAGTGATGACGCAACGCCACTTTTGCGTTTTCTCTTCAGTATCGTTTCCGTGTAAACATAGCCTAAAATTTCCACTCTGGAGGGTGGTTTCACTTTTTTGCGTTTTTAAGGCCCTGTTTACACGAGAACGCTTGCGGGTGAAAACGTAAAAATATTTTATCGGATGTGCCTTTCGTTTAAATGGCGACGGCGTTTTTTTATATATTTTCTTTTCATAAAGGGTAACCAAACGCCCCTCTTAAATGTAATTTTTTTTTATGTAATATAATTTTGTGTGTACGGTTTTTTTTGTGAGTTTGTTTTTACTAGTAATATAAATCAATGGTGTTTTAACACAATATTTTAATTTGTCTTGTTTTTTATTTATTAGAATCAAAGATTGTTTTAAACATTCAAACTAAATATACAATGACCATGTGCAAAATTAATCTAAAAAAAATTTGCTGAACCCAAAGTTGATTTACACAAATTAAAGTCCCCGTGAACCGGAAGTTGCAAACGATTTTTCTCCAGTGCTGTGACGTATTTCCAAGTGAAACGGAATATTGAACAGAGGGCAGGGTTTTACTCTAGCGCTCCTCCTCTCCATCTCTCGCTCATAGCAAACTAACGGTTTGAGGGGAGTGGTTAAGCGTTTCCCCACCCAAGTTGTGAAACCTACGTCATCAGAAAAAGAAACCGTTCCAGACCGGAAGTAACTTTTCAGATTTTGATTAAAGATTACCAAGGTAAAACATTTTTTAAATATATTTTTACTTGCATGGATTAATTGTTCACCACAAGACTAGTAATATGCGCTAACATAGGTTCAATTTTGATTTCATGGGGACTTTAAGAAAAAAAAAAGATTTGATTAATTTAGAAAAGCTTATTTTTTCCCATTATTACATAGTATCAAAATGTAGAGATAGAAATAAATACAAAGTTCAGAAACAACGAGAAACATGCAAATTGTACAAGTTAATTCGTTAGCAGGTAAACACAAAATACAACCTGCAAAATGAGTAAAACATGAAAGAACGAAGCATGGTTTCCACTGTTAAACAATGCACAGCTCAGTTCACTTCTTGTTCCAGTACTGTTCAACACAAACACAGTCTCACACCAGAGATCTGGCTGATTTGTTCTGTTTTTGACAGCAGTAACTTTAAACGTCTCATATGGAGGAATCAGCACCTCTTTCTCCTCAGGATACTTTGAATATTTTGTCAAATTAGCACCTTCACAAGTGTATATTTCAAAACAAGATTTATTTCCAAAACCCTGTATTACCTTAGGATCAAGAGATGAGGATGAAAACGAGCTCAAACGAACCTCTTTGCTCTGAAGATCGAATTCAACATTAGTTCCTCGATAAGTTACGTAGCATGTTTTGTGCGTTTTTTTCAGAATCTGTAACGCTTCTGTCAACAGAAAGTGAAGCGAATACCACTTGAATGTCCCCTCTTTATATTTCTGTTTGTCAGTACGAGTGGCACTTGTGAAATTACTATATGCTCTAGAGTCTTTGTTAGTGTACACGTAAATGGCGACTGAATGAATCTGTTGCAAGTTATCCTCTGCTTTCTTGGCTTTCTCTTCACCTTCTTGCCAAGTCTTATTAAATTCAGCTGAGGTCGATATTTCCTTCTCTAGATAAGTTGTGTTCACCAGCTCTGCCATTTTCACAGTACATCCGTCATATTGATCATCAACTGAATTCGGTGCCATATCCAATGGAAATATCTGTCCTGCAGTAGCGCTGTTATCCTGCAGCAACAGAAATCATAATGATGACATCATCTGTATTCATGTCTGTAATATCCATACTCGAACACGAGCTTACCTGTCTTAGAGCAGCTAAAATGAGAAGAACTTTGATAATCAGCAGCATCTTGATTCAGTCAAATCCCTCAGATGATCAGGTAGATCTAGTGAAGAACAGATTAATAACTAATTTTTTAACTATTAATATGTTAATTACCAGAATGAGCCAAAGCCTTGTATTTCAACTTCCAGATAATATGACAGGTACACTAATATGCATTAATACATGATTAATTACTTCATTGTTAGTGCAAATTCATGTGCAAATTGCTACAATTACTAAATGACTAGTCAATAATGATGTGCCCCAACAAGTAAAGTCATAACATAATGATACCTTTGCAAATCATTAGCTAATGATTAATTAAAGCAGACAACTGGAAGTTGAAGTGCATAGCTTTGACTAATTGTGGTAATTAACACATTAATTTACACTATTAGTTAATCAAATATGTTATTAAGGAATTAATACATTGAATTAATAGTAATTCATATATTACTTAATCTATTAATCATATATTAGTTGCTGATGCAGTAATCATTAATTAATGGTTTAGTTCTTCATGAGTTATATATTAACTCATGATTATCTGTGCATTAGTTAAGTATGAATTAATGCATATTAGTGCACCCGTATTGTAAAGTGTTACCGAAATAATTTCTTACGCCTGTGATGTTCACTGATATTTTGATATTTTACTTTATCCAAAAACTTACCTGTCAGATAATGTTTTATTTTTGTTATTTTTCAAGAGTGACGATGAGAAGTGAAGATACGAAAAGTTGTTTGCTCACAGTCACACAGCACAACATGGCTTTTTTTATATTACAAATAATCTCTGTCATCATAAAATGCATATCATTTTGCTTATCTGATCTCTGATCATTCCGCGGAATCTCTTGATTTCAGAAAACCAGCCTGGCAAGTAGACTAGAAAGCAAACTCTTTCAGCACCTATACAAGTGCGGATTTCAGGATAATAGACAGTTCCAAACAAACTTGAATTATACAACAGAACCTGAGCCAACCTCTTTGTTCAAAACATTCCTCAAATTCAAGTTTACTAATACAATAAGTTGACAGCATTTATTTTGCGTTTTCTTCTGAATCTAAAAAAAAAGTTAGTTGAAAACCATTTGTATGCCTTCAAAAAAAAAAAAAAAATATCACTATAGACTTTAATTTCGGTGTAGACATAATGGCGACGGAATGATTAACTCAAAAATTTAACTGATATTTTGCCATTCTTTTTGACATGTTGAGGACCAGTATGAAGAGCACACATCATTTTGTCAGTTGGCTTTGATCCAGGGTATTATATGTCATTTTGTCAGTTGGTTGTTTCCGGGGTATGTATCATTGCGACAGTTAGTTTTGCCCAATTTTTGATATAATACGTCATCGGTTTTTGAAAGTAAGTTCTGGACGTATGATTTTGCCCTATTGACCTGGGGGTAATAACTTTATCTTCCTGTCCAGCGGGGGTTAGTGAGAGAAAGAGTTTTTCGAATAATGTCACATATCTCACACAATAGAGTTGAAAATGTATATAAATGAAATGGTTCTAAAATGTCCATTTAGTCATTCACAAATATTTAAATACGTTAAAAGCACGTGAATACAAAGGGTATAAAATATATTTTCCAACAAAAAGATACCAGAAAAAAAACATACAGGTTATGACCGATATCCTCAGGAGCAATTATTTTAAATAAATGAAAAAATTAAATCTTACATTTTAGAGTGTTGAAGAAGCTATACAGCTTATGAATGGGTGACAAAAAAATAAAATCATCTTACCGTTTCAGAGGACTGAAGAATTGGGTTTAAAGTTGAAAAGCTCCCCGAGTGAATCTCTCACCGCCCTTTTATATTTGACTGTCTCTGCGCATAATGTGTGTGAGTTTTGGTGCGTTTGTGTGTGTGGGTGGGTGAGACGCATGATAGCCATCGCACTCCTGCACACCTTGCTGGGACACCGTCACAGAAAACTGCATTTTTACATTTTCAATAAATAAATCATTTAATATAACTTATAAGCAGTTGTGCACTTGCAAACCCCAAAATCTATATTTTAAAATTAAATGATTATAAATAAACTCTACAATGAATAATACCTTGTTACTAAAATGTATCCATACAAATTAAACACAGTTTAAACTAGTTTTAAGCATTTGCAGATTCACCACCTGGTCCCAGAATGGAGTGGTGTGGTAGGAACCTTGGGCACGTATCCGGGTCGGGGTCTCGGGATCAAGTAAGAGTTAGCCGGGCCGAATTCTAGGCACGATTCGTTGACCGAAAATGCATGCAGATCCCCTACCCTTTTGATGGAGGCCAGTCCAACCAGGAGTACTGTTTTACAGGTCAGAATTCAGCTGACTGCAAAGACTCAAAAGGTGGTCTCTGAAGAGCCGAAAGGACCAGAGACAAATCCCAAGAGGGTATAGAAATTTGGACCCGGCACGAGCTGCTCTGTCACGTCTATCTTGGGAATCGATCGTGGAGCCAGTGTTGGGGCGGCCATATGCCTCAGGAACCTCTGAAATAGTTTCAGTGGTGCCGCTGTTCTGCGTTTGAGCATGCTCACGCAGTTCAACACTGACTGGACGCGGGCCTCGGTGAGGCGAGCTGTCATGCTAATCCAGTCCAACTCCATAACGAGAAAAGAGGTCCTCTGCTCAGGGGTGAGTTTGCTCTTTTTCCCAGTTGACCCGAAGCCCTAGGTGGCTGAGGTGAATGAGCACCATGTTCCTGTGTTCGCACAACTGCTCTCTCGACTGGACGAGAATAAGCCAGTCATCGAGGAAGTTGAGAACGTGCACACCACGCTCGCACATGGGAGCAATGGCCGCCTCCGCGACTTTCGTGAAGACACGGCAGCCTGTGAAGGGACACAGTGTGTGCGGGACACAGCCACTGCTGCTCACTGGCGATGAAAGGTGGGCTTGAGGGTGACTAGACATAGCGTCGTCAACCGCCAAGTACGCCCTCTTGGGACCCAGAGGTTTCAGAAATTGCTCTTTTGTTGAAAATGTGGGTACTATTGGCCCATGCCCACATAGCAACATTGTTTCGGCCCAGATCCGGCCCACATCTGGCACTTGTGGCATGCAGATCTGGCCCACATGCAGCAATGAGTGATGGCCCTTTGGTGGCCCAGTCCTGTTTGCCAGATCTGGGCCACAAGCAGGCCATAGCAATGCCACATGTCAGCCAAGAGCAAAGAAATAAAGCAGAACTGGACTTTATCTGAGCCACAAAATCGGTGTATATTAAACATGGAGTCATCTCAACCTTAATAAGCCTGTTAACAAACAGAATCGCTGAAGGAAAGAAGAGAATGGAAAAAGAGACGAGCAGAACAACTACAACTGACTTTAGACACAGTCTTAGATGAAATCACCTGAAGAGAAAAGAAGACATTAAATCTCTGAAGATCTCCGCAAGAGGAGGATTAAACAACTGCACAAACAGCATTACCAGCTTCACTTATTACTAACCAGACTGACTTTATTTCTGTCAGACTTCTACAGAAGATTTTATTGAGAATTAACAGAGGTTTAACTCTGTGTTTCATTTGAAGTCACCATAATATCAGAATCTCTGAAGGAGGAAATTGTAGTTGGTTACCATTGTGGAGATCAGTGTTTGCTTTAGTTGTGCTCTTGAGCCTTAAGTCATTTATTTTAGAAATTGTTCAGCTATTGTACATCTGTTATAACAGTCAAATGAACAAAGAGAAAAGGTGATCAGAAAAGGTATATTTTTTCATGTAGTTTGGAACTCCAAAGCCAGCTTTGCGAAGCTGATGAGGAGAGCCAATAAGCAAAACCTCTGTCTTATCATTAAGACACAAAAATTTTGGGGTCATCCCTATTTTTATCTCATAAATACAATGTGAGATAAAGAAACATCCACGTTGTGGCTATACCAGTGCATATAAATCATATAAGTATTATCTGCATAAAATTGACAAAAATGCCCAAGTGATATTAAGAGCAGTCCAAGCTGAAATATATAAATGCTAAAGAGTAAGGGGCCTAAAATTGAATCCCGGGGGTCATCAGTAGTGACCAAGCCAATCTTAGACCTGAAACCACTCTTAAAAACAAACTGCATTTTAGAAATCTGTATTAATTAATTTCCATCAAAAGTTTTCAGTGAAATTCTACTTACATTTGCAATAACTTGGTCCTCAGATTTTATACTCTTCTGGTGCTCTTGGTCCTAATGTCACAGAAGACCTTCTGAATGAACTCAAATGTATATGTATTTTAACTCTGTATTGTTCTCCAAGTTTAGTGAATACAACAAGCCAAAACGGACAATGAATACATCTGTAAAGTCTCCCACGTTTTCCATCACAACCTCCTCTTGCAGGACAATGACAACATTGAACATACTGCAGAGCAATCTCAAGAATTCTCCTTTTCATTTTACTTGACACTCCCGTGCATCTGTAATCTGTAAAAAACGATAAAATATGAGTATTAATACTCTATAATTAATAAACAAAGAATACTGAACAATCTTGCTGCACTCACTATTATTGGAAAAGTTCCACTTTTCAATTCTCTCTGAAAATGTGTTTTTCTCTCAGCTTTCTTCAATACAGATGGTTTCAACGCAATAATGCAAAAAGTTTCGTTTGACTGTACAGCAGATCTAGAAGAAAATAGCTTCAAAGTTGAACTTATTAAGTAAGTTTCTGTTGTAAAAAAGTCATTCGTTTAGTACTTTGTATATACAGTTGCTCTGGAGAAAACAGTGATTTAGGCCCCGTTTACATAAGAACACTCGCGGTGAAAACGTAAAAACATTTTATCGGATGTGCCTTTCGTTTACACGGCGACAGCGTTTTGGGGGCTTACAAACGCAAAAAAGTGAAACCACCCTCCAGAGTGGAAATCTTAAAAACGCTCCACCGCCGCGTTCCCGTGTAAAGGGTAAAAACGCAAAAGTCTACTTGACAGTGAAGGTTGTACACAGGTGCGTGGACTTGGTGGTGTTGTGTGGCAGTGCTTCACATTGCCACCTAGCCACCTGGAGTGCATACTACATTGAATTTTGCACACTTTTGCGTCACCATATTAAAACTCCATCAGGAGACACAATGGAGAAAAAATTCTTAGAGAAACCAGGCTCAGTCGGGGGCCAGTTCTCTTATGGCCAACGTGAATGATTATGATTTTTTTTATAGGTCAGAACCCACATAGCAACATTTTGATGTCCCAGATCTGCCACATGTGTAAAGATTATCTGGCCCACATGCAGCAATGAATGACGGCCCTTGGGTGGCTCATTTCTTTTTGCCAGATCTGGGCCACAGTTAGCCAAGAGCAAAGAAATAAACCAGAACTGGACCTTATCTGAGCCACAAAATCTGTGTATATTAAATATGGAGTCATCTCAGCCTTACTTAGCCTTTTAACAAGCAGAATCATTGAAGGAAAGAAGAGAAGAGAAAAAGAGACGAGCAGAAACACAAGAACTACAACTTTCTTCAGCCACAGCCTTAGATGAAATTAACTGAAAATTAAAAGACATTAAATCTCTGAAGATCTCTGCAGAGGAGGATTAATCAACCCCACAAACAGAATTACCAGCTTCACTTATTACTAACCAGACTTTATTCTTTATTTCTGTCAGACATCTACAGCAGTTATTTTTTGAGAATTAACATTATGTCACCATTATGGTGATCAGTGTTTGCTTTAGTTTGGCTCTTGACCCTTATCCTTTTTTAAGTTGCTTTTTTCAGCAATTGCACGTGACGCCTGCATTGGGAGACAAATTACTGCATTAAAGTGGTTTATTTTAAACAAATCCTTTTTTGGCCTGATGGGTTGTACTTACAACAGTGTAAAGTATGTTTTGCATGCTGAGACTAGCTTGGGATGTGTTATCTTTTGAGTGCTAGTATGCAAGTCCACAACAAAACGTGCGTATGTGTTACATATCCCGTTTCTTAGTGTGTGTTTGTGGTTAAATAAAGACAAAGTCAATTTTCCACGTTTATTTTAATAAATTTTTATTTTTTAATTTTAATAAAAAAAATAAAAAAAAATCATGTTGCTGGTTACGCTGCTTAGTTTTCATATATGGTCCCAATCTAGAGAGTAAAAGTAAGACTGAAGCAATGTTGCTGTTAGTGAAATAAAGTAAAATTCACTCTGCAAGTGATGATTGAGCAATAGACACCTGCTGTTAAAAAGCAGAATCACTGAAGATAAGAGGAACAACAAGAACAGAAAAAGGAGAAGAGATGAGCAGAAACACAACAATTGACTCACAGCCAGACAGCCGGTGAAATCCTCTGCAAATAAAATCAATGATCTCACCAGAGGATGACTGAATGTAATCATAACTAACACAATTAAGATTTTCTAGTTTCTGAAGTGGGGGCAAAGCAAATTAAGAAGTTGTAATCATTCAATTCAATAACCACATGTTTTAACCTTACATTTAAAAGTTTTTCATTTAGTTATTTAATGTGTTACTTATAGAAATATGCAAGCAAAAACAATGCTTGCCCCCAAAACACTGCTTGCATACAGACAGCTGGTCTACTCACTCTCAAACGAGGTTGTGATTTGACCTGACCTTATGGCAAGACCTCCCAGACAGCAAACTGACATTGAATCAACGTGGAAACAATGTCTCTCATGACATTGAAACAACGTTGATTTTGCTCATCGAAATAACGTTGAACCAACGTCAGACGCGGCATTCTTCGAAGCTAAATGAAAATCGAAAATTGGTTTGCTTTCATAACGTTTAAACAACAAACAAAAAATGACGCATCTGATGTTGCTTCAACGTTAATTCGATGAGCAAAACAATGTCAGATCAACGTTGTTTCGATGTCATATTTCCACGTTGATTCAATGTCAGTTTGCTATCTGGGCTGGTTTATACGTGATTTTTCAGCAGGGAACGTCTCATAGGAATCAGCACTTTCGCATCAGGATACTTCACAAGTGTAGATTTCAAAACAAAATACATTTCCAAAATTCTTTGTTAGATTACGATCAAAGTAGGAAGATGCAAACTGGCCAAAACGAATCTCTGTATTCAGAACATTCTTATCAAATGCCTTAACTTTTGTACCTCGATATATTCCATCATAGCACGCTGTTTGGTTTACATTCAGATTCCGTATTGCAGCTGTTAACAGAAAGTGAATAGGCAACCATTTGAAATTCAGAAAAATAGCACACAGAGTCTTATTCGTTAGTTGTCATTCTAAATGTTGGGGATGTTTAGAATGTTGTTCTAAGAACGTTTTCTCCAAACATTACGAGGAATATTTTAAAAAAAAACTTCTACAAACAATGTTGTATCTTCATAACTTTGAGAGAACCTTGCCAGAATGCTAGCCAAAGTTATGAGAGTGTTCCCTGTCAACTGGGTCCCTCAAAATTGAGAACAAACCATAAGCATATAGCAGTAAAAATTACTTTTATATGGCAAGCTAATAGGTATCGGAGTAATTGGTGAACAGCTCTTAAAAACAACAAAATATATACCAAGCAGGACCAACCTTCTTGAAATAGTATTCTTGGAAGTGAACATCACAGCTGGTCGTATGAGGGAGAATCATGGAAAATACTCACTCCATTCATAGAGACCTCAGCGCAGAGTCGTGCCTGTCGTGTCGGTACTGGCAGAAAACAATAGAGATATTGTGTTGAGCAGATTGTGATCATGGAATAGTTAATCTTTCACTCCAGATTCCTGTAGGAAACAAAAACACATCCACCAGTTTAAGGGTGGCAGTAAATGAGTCAGTAGATGGACAGAATGATACTGCTCAAACCTTTGGACACATCTAAATTGTAAATATATCTGCAATCAGAAGTTATGAAGCTTGAGACACCAATGATTTGAACCAAAGATTCGACAAACTAATTAAAAGTGAAAAACTGATAAATTAATCATTACTTTTTAAGCTATAGTATAAAAAAAGATTAAATAAATTTTGAGAAATTCTAGGTGCATCACGATTCACAACTCATCCATGGCTCCCAGAATACACTGCAGCATAAAGCATGTCACCATTGTTGAGATTCATATACTGATTATTGATGTCTAAGTGAGTTTAATAAGTGTTTACTGTACAATTTGGTGTCAAAATACTTGATATTATCTGAATACTACAGAACCTTCTGCTACAGAGACACAAATCAAAATAATAATAATAAAAAAATAAATCATTAAAAATAAGATTAGATCAGACTGCTTCCTGATTCTATTTTTGCTTGGCTTTTTCAACATAACAGAACGTCACAGAAGAAAAACTGATGTCAAAAAGTTAAAGGAGTTGTTCACTTTTGAAAAAAACTTTTGCTGATAATTTACTCACCCCCATGTCATCCAAGATGTCCATGTCTTTCTTTCTTCAGTCGAAAAGAAATTAAGGTTTTTGATGAAAACATTCCAGGATTTTTCTCCATATAATGGACTTCAGTGGGAACCAGACGGTTCAAGTTCCAAAAGAAACTTTAAGTACAAACTGCAAACTTGTTCAAAGGGCTTTAAACGATTCTAGACGATGAATAAGGGTCTTATAAAGCGAAACGATCGCTCGTAGTTTACACTTTTATATATGTCACGTCTACCTAGCTCACAGTAGCAGTGACATAGGGGAGACCACGCCGTTTGTAAAGTTAAATCAAAAAATAGTTTACATTACAGGACAACTACGGAGTTTCCCCCTAAACATTTACCCCCCTACTATTCTAACCTATCTTCACACTAAGTCCAAGAACAAGGCTCATTTACTCACCAATACCGATGGAGTCGTACTGTCCCGACAAAAGTCAATTCAGCCGGTGCTCCACGGCGGTGCCCTCGTCCGGACTTCAGTGACCAGGAACCTAAACCCAGCAACGCATACGCGCACTAATTGGGGATAAAACAGGCTCCGTAAAATGTCATCCTGCAACACAAATCAGCTTACACACACACTTCGCCAATCAAACTCATCAAACAAAGTATGGTTGGAAAAACTGCTCTATATTTGCGCAAAAACTCCACCAAAAAAATGTTTTTTTTCATAATCAAAACACTAACTTTAGTGACTAATTTTCAAATATTCAATTCATTAACTGAACACTCGATGCGGAACTCCCCAACAAACAAACGAGCGCCAGCTGACTACTATCAGCTGATCACCTTACGTTCATTCACAAAAATGTGAACCAATGACGTAGCACTATCCACGCAACTAAGCCTACACAATATTGCGCATTACAATAGTCTACTTACAATTCGGGATTCAACTGGCTGGACGAGCCCCCATATGTCACGTCTACCTAGCTCAAAGTAGCAGTGACATAAGGGAGACCACACCGTTTGTAAAGTTAAATCAAAAATAGTTTATTTAAACATTAAATGATGAAATTAAATCATAATTCAAATCAAGAGATGCATTAAGTCAGTGTATGAGAAGCAAGAGAAAACTAATCAAAATGTAGTGCAGATCAGTAAAGTGTAAAATGAAAATGAACAAATAAGTGAAGTCCATTATATGGAGAAAAATCCTGGAACGTTTTAATTAAAAACCTTAATTTCTTTTCAACTGAAGAAAGAAAGACATGGACATCTTGGATGACATGGGGGTGAGTAAATTATCAGCAAAAGTTTTTTTCAAAAGTGAACTAATCCTTTAAGAGTCAAGAGTCAAACTAAAGCACACACTGATTGCCATAATGGTGATTTCAAGTCAAACATTAAACATCAACATCTTAACCTCTGTTACTTTTGTAGACGAGAGAAAGTGAGGCTGGTCATACTGTTTGTTGAGTTTTCCACATTGAGTGCCCACTGGGAAATTTAATTCTATAAACGTTGTTAGGGGATAACGGCAAGCAGTGCGATGCCGAAAGCTTTGGGAACAGAGCGAGGCCATGGCGCGAGTGTTAATGAGCGTCATCTGTGCACCATACCGGTCTCGAGACCTACAGAGAAGGTCCGGAAGGATAAAAGGAGAAGCAATGACAGTGAAGGATGAGAAAGGACTTGCAGCTCTGTCTATAAACAGGGCTGTCTTTAGGCATAGGAAAACTATGCGGTTACGGTCGCATCAGCAGGAAGGGCGCCAATGAGCGCATGTTTGGCACTTTAGTAAAGTTTGTAAAGGGTTTCAATCTGACGATATGCCACTGGATCAGAGAACTGTCAATTACTGTCTGACTGTTGCATGTAAAGTTTGATTTTGGAGCGCTCAACAACACCATTAGATCAAAGAGCTTGGGCTATGCTTTGGCAAGGTAACATTTTTTTTAACCACACAATAATGCTAAATTTAAAGGCCAGTTAAAAACACGGTACAGTAAAAAATGCACAAATCCTTATTTTGTTAGTATTCATGGTAGTCAAAAAATCACAAAATGGCCAGATAGTTCAATTAATTTCAGTTCAGTTTCAATTTATTGTCCCCTGAAAGAAACTTGTCTTGCAGCCAGGTAAACATACAGATGACAGACCACATACCATTAAACAATACAAACTGCTGGATCAGTGTTTTGCAATTGTCCCATATAAAACTTTAACGGCCATGGTATCGACTTTAACCACAAACATACCTCAGAATGCTGTTGATTCTTGTTGTCAGATACCGTTTCGCAATTTTTTTCAGGAGAAACGACGAGAAATGTCTGTCGCTAACAGCCAGAAAAAAACAACTCTTCAAATAAGAGAAAAGGAATGTGGCTTTTGTATATTGCAAATCATCCATGTCCATGTGTGTGTGTGTGTGTGTGTCTGTGTGAGAAATGATGCATTTACAGTACACTGTAAAACAGATATGTTTTTCAAAAACTGTCATAATTATTTCCCTCTGTGAACCAAGTGTAAATTTATTACTTTAATATAAGGAAAATATATTTGTACCATGCTATCTCGTTGCAGCGTATATTAGTGTAAAACTGTTTGTCCAGATGACTCTATTTTGGAAAGTTGGGACAACATTTGACTTGATTTCAGTCAAGTCAACACAATGGTCTTTGTTTTGTCCTTGTTAGCAACATGTTTAGATTATTCTTTTTCAGTTTACACAAAATAATAAATTCATTCTGCTACAAAAAAAAAAAAAAACATTCAAGCTATTTCTTAACATTACGTAGAAGTCTCTGCCTGGAAGTCAGCAAGATAGCAAACCCATGTGAAAGCGTGAAACATCATTTATTTTGTGTTTTCATCTGAATCTGTATCACTTCTGTTAACAAAAAAGTGAGTTAAATTCCATCTGCAATTTTTCGTATGAAATCGCCATTTTCATACATCAAACATCTATCCTCACTTTCTTTACACCATACAAAGCCAAACTGGTTTGGTGTCTACACCATCATTCATTCATTGTGTCACATGGTAACGGTTGACAATATCACAAAGATATTTTTGAATTTTATTGTCTGAAGAACATCTCTTCCAAATTTGAGTTGATCTTTTGAAAGCTCTAGGACTAGTATGAACAAGTATGTTCAACACAACACCCTTTAAACATGGTTAGACCGTTTATTTTAAAAAATGTAACGCTTCCAGTAGTGTTGTGACCTGTCATACTAATTGTAAAATATTTTTAAATACTTTATCATTCAGACATACAAAGAAATCAAGAATCAGCAAATTAATCTCAACAATGGTGACAATGAACAACAGATTCAGATAAACAGATAAACTCTTTATGAACAGTTTCAGCTGCTAGAGTAAAACTAAAGATATACTGTCGAGAGGAAATAACAGTTTATCATTTTGCATCACCAGAGGATTTTTTTGGCCAGAGGCTAAAGACTACAGCCAGTAGTAGGGGCTGTCCCGCATGTTCTCAACCCACCCATAGATGGTGGGATCTCACTCACAGAATGTACACATTATGTCAGCCATCTTTTTTTGAAAGCTAAGCTAGCAAGCTCTTGTTCTGTGGAGAACGCTGAGTAACTTATTAGGAGAAAGCAGAGTAGTAGGGGTTACCATCCTCTTTTTCCTGGACATGTCCGGCCGTCGAGATCGTACAAAATCGCACCGTTCTCCAGTGACCCTCACTCATCCTGCTCGCCATAGCGACTGTATCCCGGACATTTTGGGCGATCTCGAAATCCCTATCTTAGATACCTAGACTTTTTGTTTAACTACTATGCTCTGTTACCAGTAGGTGTGCGAAGGGCAACGAATCAAGTGCATTCTGGGAGTTGTTGTCTTTCATCCACATAAGCCAAAAATGCATTTTCTGTCTTTTCTCAGTCTAGATAGCTTCAAATTCAAAACTAATTTTGCATTTCTTCTACATAAATGACCCATTTTAAACACACATTCATCTTTCCAGAGGTGAAGTATCCCGGCGAACAGTGATCAAAGACTTGAGAGATTTTAGCCAATAAAAAGAATCGTTTAGGATTACAAATATTGGCCAAAATCATACAGTGTGAACCAGGCTTAACTTTTTCCAACTAACTGGCCATGATGCAGACAGAGCATGATTCAGGAGACAAAGTTATAATAAAAACGATCATTTATTGGGTTTGTTGAATAATCTTCATCTGAATAGCACAACAGCTTTTATTCAAGCGAAGCAAAAACAATGGGAACTGCTACACAAATTACAGTAGTAGACAAAAAAGTAAATCAATACAGATCTTTAAATCATTTACATCACAATTGTATGATCAACTTAATTTTGAAGAACAAACAAATGTGTGTAGAACAAAACAAAAGGATGTAAATTCAAAGCACTCAACATACATTTTGAACTATTACTTTCGTTCAAGCTGTACAGCAAGGCTGGTAATGCCAGGATCATGGGATCAAATAACAGGGAATACAAAAACTGGTGGCAATGCTGTTCTGACCAATTTTCTGCCCAATGGAAATTTCTCCATCAGTGGGATTGAGTTCGCTCAATTGTTATCCTTTCAGTTTCGTTCCGCCCAAGAAAAAGCCCTCACACTGAATGCTTGGATATTATTGTCACCTTTATGTATATAGGACTTTTATATATGTATCTATACAATACAGATTGTTGTTTCAAAGAAGCTTCACCGTGATATTCCATACATTGCACAATAGCCCTTTGCCCTTGAGCATATGCATTTACGCCGAACTGATTTCTCGAAAGCCACTGAACAATTCAGGTCACTTCTTTTTCCAGAGCTTTCCAACTTGTACACTGTTTCACACCAGAGATTTTTCTGGTCTTTTCTAGTCTTGACAGCAGTGACTTTAAACGTCTCGTTTGGAGGAATCAGCACCTCTTTCTGTTCAGGATACTTCGAATATTTGATCACGTTAACGCCTTTGCAAGTTTTGATTTCAAAACAAGATTTCGTTCCAAAACCCTGCGCTACTTTACGATCAAGAGAGGATGAAGCAAATGAGCCGAAGCGAACCTCCGTGCCTGTAACATTCTTATAAAATTCAACGTTTGTACCACGATATGTTGACTTGCATTGCTTTTGTTTTCTAATCAATATCCTTATTGCATCTGTTAACAAAAAATGAAGTGAATACCATTTGAATGTCTGGTTTCTGTAGTTTTGTTTACCATTATAAACAGCCATATCAAAATTGCTCTGTATGCTAGAATTAAGGTTAGTGTACACATACAAGGCAATAGAATGATTCTTTGTCAATTTATCTTCTGGCGCACTGGCATTCTCTTTACCTTCTTGCCATGCCTTTTTAAATTCAGTTGAGGTATTGCTTTCCTTCTTTAGATATTTATTCCTCACCAGATATGCCATTTTCTTTCCACAAGCCAAATATTGATCATCAACAGAATCTGGTGCCATATCCAATGGATATATCTGTCCTTCAGCAGCAGCGCTATGATCCTGCAGCAACAGAAATCATAATGATCACATCATCTGTATATTTACATCTGTAATTTTCATTCTAGAACACAAGCTTACCTGTCCCAGAGCAGCTAAAATGAGAAGAAGAGCTTCAATGATCAGCAGCATCTTGATTCAGTCAAATCCCTCAGATGATCTAGTGAAGATGATGAAAGACAATTAAAACAGTTTTTTTTTTAAACTAAATCTACACTTATTTACTAAATCTCTTATTGCAAGAGGAACATGTACAGATTTACACACTAAAAATGTTACACAACAAAGTTTTACCCTGCATGGTGTACCTGGACTGTTCTACTAGATAGCTAATCAGTGAATTTATAAAACAAGAATAATACATTTAACCCCTTTAAATCTTTTTTAAAATACCTTCTTGCCATCCAGAGGCTTGCGTTCTGCAAGTGAACCTTTTGGTGCCATCCCAAAAAGACACAATATCACTAGCATGGACCTTTAACTTGACTGTTCCAAGCTGGTGGAATGACCTGCCTAACTCAACCCAAGCTGCTCATTTTTAAGCCATTGTCCAAAAACAGCTGAAGACGAATCTCTTTTGTCAACACTTGACCCATTAAAGGGATACTCTCCCTTTTTTTTTTGGAAATAGGCTCATTTTATAACTCCCCCAGAGTGAAATTGTTGAGTTTCACAGTTTTCAAATGCATTCAGCCGATTTTCTGATATTTAGAAGAATATCAGTAACCAGACAGTTTCTGGTCTCATTGACTTCCATAGTAGGAAAAAAAATATTTACTATGGAAGTCAATGAGACCAGAAACTGTCTGGTTACTGATATTCTTCTAAATATCAGAAAATCGGCTGAATGGATTCAAAAACGGTAAAACTCGACTGTTTAACTGTGGGGGAGTTGTAAAATGAGGCTATTTCCAAAAAAAGTGGAGTATCCCTTTAACACTTACTATATAAAATAATAGAATAAAAATAAAATAAAAACATTGCTACATGTTTTATTGCTTCTATTGCTCTCCTCATGTGTAAGTCGATTTGGATAAAAGTGTCTGCTAAATGATTACATGTAAAATGTAAATTACCTGGAATATTTTTTTGGAAGGTTCTTCACTTGCTCAGGAACACTGATGAGAGAAGATGAGAAAAGTCATCCCGTTAGTCGACAACAGCTGTATTTAAACCATAAAATAGGGAACTTTCATTATTTGTTTCAACATGCAGGTTGACCAATGTTTATGTTACGTACATGACCGACCAACCAATGGTGGCGTGCGAGAAGGCTGGACCTAAAAAAAATCCAAAAACACACATCAATCTATTCTCAAGTGTTCATGTAAACACTACATTCAGATTTATCAATCGGAATGAATTCAGAAACAAAAACTGTGCATGCAAACATAAGGAAACACATTTGTTATCACAACATATTTTCTTTTGTCAAATCATCTTTATAATAATTTATTTAGTTGAGATAACTTATTATTTTGACTTTCTGATGGTTAAATTAATCTACTTCATTGTATTAACTCACTTTTTCCAGTTCAATCAACTTAAAATTTTAAAGCAACCCAGGTTACTTACTTTTTTAAGTTAAACCATCAATATTTTTTTACAGTGTAGAAACTGTAGAAAGCAAAAGCCGAATCTCAGACATTTTGTGCAATCTAGAAATCCCGGCTGGATGCGTTGATTTATTTTTAGGTTCAAAAAGAGGACATGTCCAGGAAAGATAGGACATAGAGTCATCCTAAGTAAACTATTAAGGTTTTCAGAGAATCTTGCATCAGGATGTGAAACTGCACTAAAGCAAATTCTTAAATAGGCAATAAGCTTTGGTTCCCTTCAGGCTCTTTACTCATCATGATGTACATGTTCTGTTCCTTTCTCTATGTTTGTTTTTTCCCCCCCAGATGATTCGCTGTGCTTTAAACTGTCCTGTCAAATAAAGACAAAAAGGACGAACTGTAAAAAAAAATATTGTTGGTTTAACTTAAAAAATTAAGTAACCTGGTTGCCTTAAAATTTTAAGTTGATTGAACTGGAAAAAGTGAGTTAATACAATGAAGGAGATTAATTTAATCAACAGAAACTCAAAATAGTAAGTTATCTGAACTAAATAAGTTATTTAAGTTGATTTGACGAAAGAAAAAGTGTTGTGATAACAATTCTTGAAAATATTTTTTTTTTACAGTGTATAAATTAAAAACTATATATATTTATGTCATTGGAACTTTGTTTCTGAACAGATTAATTGATTCTTTCTGTTGAATCTCTTGAATCACCTCTTTTGTTCAACACCTAAACATTAATTTGAAGTCACCGTTATGGTGATCGGTGTTTGATTTAGCTGGGCTCTTGATCCTTGACCCGTCATTCGCTTAATTATGACATTTTAAATGCAAATATGACATTGTTTGAGATGTCTTTGTTATGACAACTTGACATAAACCAATACATCATAACCTGTCAGTGTCTTTGTCATGACAACGTGACATAAACCAATAATAAGTTTAAGGTTATAAAAGTTTATACATTTATTCATTTATTTATTTGTTTATTTCGAGCAATATGTAGTTACATGACATGACAAGGCAATACGAAGCATCTTGGTTAGTCTGTACAAGCCTTTAAATTCATCATATTTACATCAACTTTAGCAAAACCTAAATCTAGTGCTCGAAACGGAGTGGATAGAAGTCAAACTTATTTGATAACACTCAATAACAATTTTGGATATAAGTACATATATGAAAACATGGGAAAGGAAAGAAGGGAAACCCCTTCTCCCTCATCAAAAGCAAAACAATACCAAAACAAAACAAAACATATCCTAAATACACACCATGATTGTGATCTCAGGTAACAATTATAATAATACCAACAATGGTAATCAATTACCTACAAGGTAAAATAAAACAGATTATAAACACATGGATACATCTATGAAAGTACCAACAATCAGTCCCTCCAGGATTTCACGATTTTTTTTTTGTGATTTTTGCGATCAAAATGACTGATTTTGTGGTGGTAATTTCCAAAAATTTGTGAAAAAATTTGCTATTTATATATAACATTTACCATAATAGTATTCAGTCCTTCCAGAAAAACGCTGAGTTTTTTTTGTGATTGTTGCGGGCAAAAATTGATTGATTACGCGGTAAACTACTGGCAGCTGTGGTTGCCAGCATCATACCGTAAATTTATGCAATTTTATGCGATGAAATTGCCGGAATTTGCAAAAATTGCGGTTTGATGAAAAAGAGAAAAAAAGTGATTCCCCCAACATCCTGTTCTCACTAGGCTAATGTAAGAGTCATTTCTTATTACTTCCTTTGATAAGCAAGCATACTACATCATAGAAAGTGCTGGGAATATTTAATTTCTCATCTTGTTTTATTTCAGACTGTAACGAGTGTAAATAAGGTGTGGCCCCTTTAAGAGCTGCGCGCTCCCTGTTGAACTCTCTGCAGTGTTCTATGTGCGCCTCAAACACCCCATGTGTGCTGGTATTTTCTGTTTGATGCTACTTCTTTTATCTTGTGATGTTTATTAAGTAACGATGTGACGGTAGAACGTGTGACAGACAGTTATACGAGTTCGATTTGTGAGATGTCAATCGCCTCCGTGAGTCTGTCTGGCGTCGCGTAATTGTGTCACTTCATAACGTTCCCATGGAAACAGGGGGAAATGGCTGCTCTTGTGTGAAGCAAACGCAACATTTTTCAACTTTCTGCTAAGATACATGTGACTTTTTTTGCAACGAAAATGCGAGGATTATGAAATTATGCAAACCCCACATATTTTGCACGGAAATCGGCAATTTATGCGGCGAAAGTGCGGCTTATTTGAAAAAATGCGGCCCCCGCATGAATATGCGGACTTTGGCTGATTTTTCATTGAATTCAGCGATCGCATAATCGCGTTTTTCTGGAGGGACTGAACAATGGTAATCAGAATACCTACGGGGTAATATTAACAAAAATACATGAATACAACTCACAAAATTAAACCATTGCCGACATGTATTGCGATAAGACCTTCTGTTTATAATGTACTTTAAATTGATGAATATTTTGGCTTTGTTTAAGTTCAAGCCCCAAACTATTGCAAAGTTTAACCCCACATACAGACACACAAAAACTTCTCCTAGTTGTTCTGACCACTGGTATTACAAAGTTCCCATAACTCCTCAAACTATACGACTGCTCACTCTGTGTAAATAACTTTTGTATGTTAGCAGGTAAAAGGTTGTGAAATGCTTTAAATCAAAATTTTGCTATATTAACTTTAACTAGGTCCTGTATTTTAAATAATAATAGATTTAAGAAAAAGTGGATTTGTATGTTCAAGATAATCAGCCTTGTGTATAATACGTATAGCCCTTTTTTGTAAAATAAATAGTGATTGTATTAAGTTGTTATAGTTATTTCCCCATATTTCCACACAGTAAGTTAAGTACGGTAAAATTAAGGAACAATACAAGATACGTAGTGCATTCTCATCAAGTACCTGTTTGGCTTTATTTATTATCGCAAGGCTTTTGGAGACTTTGGTTTTTATGTGCCTGATGTGGGTAAATTTTTATTAAATAAATAAATTGTTTTATTTAGAAATGTATTTATTTTTTGTTTGTGTTTTGTTAATTCTTTATCTATATTCGGAAACAGGTGCAATTAGTTGCTGGTGTCCGTTGCAAATATTATATTAAAAAAAAAAATTCTTTGTGAAGACAACTGGCCACATCTAGTCTTAAATTCTATTGACGCTGCAGTCTAAACAACATTATTAATCATAGCGAATTCATCACTCATAGCTATGCCCCTGAACTAGTAATCACAACATTTTTTCTTTTGTCAAATCAACTTAAATAATTTATTTAGTTCAGATAATATATCATTTTGAGTTTCTGATGGTTAAATGAATCTCCTTCATTGTATTAACTCACTTTTTCCAGTTCAATGAACTGAACATTTTAAGGAAACAAGGTTACTTCCTTTTTTAAGTTAAACCATCAATATTTTTTTTACAGTGGGATTTAGATGTTTTCTTGTTGTTGTTGTTGTTGTTGGTGTTTAATTTGAATTCATCGTGATGGTGATCAGTGTTTGCTTTAATGGGCTCTTGACCCTTAACTTTTGTTAACTCATTTCTCTTTCAGCACCTCAAATAGACTTAATTCAGAGCAGTGCCATGACAGGTATGTATTAAAGTGAGGTTGTGAGGAATAGAATAGATTGTTTTACTGTTAAAAAAACAACAACTATAAAACTTCTAGATCACTTTTCTGTTTTGTCAACAGAACAATCCAAAAACACATTAATAACAGTACAATCCACATAAGAGATGCATATCTATGCCTCACAGCTTCGCTTTCATTCTCGTCAAAGATGGTGTCACTGTGATAAGGTCCATAGCGTTTCCAGAGAGCATTTGCACATTAATTAAGAAAAAACACTGAAATCAGATCAACATGTGTGTATTAAACATATTTTAGTTTCATTTGATTATTAAATCAAAACATTATTGAATATAAAAGCAAGAAATGTAGCCATTGTGATAGAAAGGTCACTTGTAACCACAACACAAACTGTGTAAATGCGTCAACACTCATCATACAAACCTCAGCAATTGTGAAAAAGAAAACATATTCAAATATTAATAGTAAAAGACTCCAGCTGCAAAACGTATTCATGCTGCAATGCATGCTGGGAGCCATGAATGTGTTTTGTGTGCTGGCAATGAAGCATGTCTCCATTTTTGAGTTTCAAATGGTGATTGTTGATGTCTGTGTCTAAATACGGTTAATAACTTTTTACTCACAATGTTTCGGAATATTTGATTGACAAATAACAGTAAACACAACTCTGATCAGTGAATCAAACCCGTTTGTAGTGACATTATTTAACTGTCAACATCACCTGATGTTATTGCATCTCGACTTCTGACACAGTAAAAGTGTTTTCTGAACATGAATAGAAAAACTAAAAGGAAGCACTGTCTAAGCAATGATGACTTTAAATGTTTGTTCCCCTTTCTTTTAGTGTTTCATCACTAACGCTCAAAAATCACTTCATTCAATTCAATTCACTTTTCTTTGTACAGCGCTTAGTTTTCACAATAGATGTCGTCGTTTCAAAGCAGCTTTACATAAAATGCTTGTCTACGTTGCATTTTAGTCAAGGCAAGGCAAGTTTATAGCACATTTCAAACACAATGGTAATTCAAAGTGCTTTACATAGAAGAAATTACAATAATCAAAAGAAATAAGAATAATTAAAACAGTTTAGAATAAAAAAAGAGAAAATTAACCCCTTAACTGTCACCCCCCCCTTTTTGAGAATGGGGGTTAAAATGCACTATTCACACTTAAATGGTTGTAATTCAAGAATGCTTTGGAATATATATACCCAAGTTTGGTCTTGTTTTAAAGAAAACACTCAGCAGATTATTGCTGAAGTGAAAACACTTTAAAAAATGAAAGTATGAAAAGGTTATGGAAGTTTAAATTCACAGTAAATCAAATATACTGTAATATATATTTTTTATTTTATATAAAATATATATTTTACAAAATATGTTTTACTCTAAAATTACTATAAAATCAAAGCCATAAATCTAACCAATTTATGTTCCAAATTTGAAGTTGATATCACAAAAATTGAAGCTCCCATGAGATGTTGTTTAGGCGTAGTACCAAAAATAGCCACTGGGTGCCATTGAATTCCTTTGAATTTAGTTGTATATATTCTGCCTTAACAAATTAATACATTTCTGTCCAAATATCAATTTTGTCACAAAATGTGGAACTTTGAGACTCAGACCTTTCTGACAATATGTGTTTTGTCAAGATTAGAAAAGGTTTTGATAATAAATTATGAAATATAATGATGCCCAAAAGGGGAGGAGCCTGATAAAATAGGTACGGTTTCTATAGTAACGCAATGTTCAACTATAAAACGGTGTTCACACGATGAATTCTGAGTTTATAAGATTTCAAATGATACCTAATTTATTATAACTACTAAAATATGCGATATAATAAAAAAGGCGATAAAAAATCTATTTTATTTTAGAGGATAATATATTATAATTTTTAGAGGATAATATTATATTATATATTTGTATTTTTATTGAAAAATACTAGATTATGTTTTATTATGAACTTTTAGCATAAAAACAGAAGTTTCAATGATTAAAAGTGGGTGCATGTGACAAAGGTCAAAAGTGGGTGTGACAAAGTACATACCTCCTGTTATGATGCAGATTTTTTAAGGTGCACTCTTGTCATAAATTCATCAATTACTCTTCCTACATAATTTGTAACGCAAAACAGGGGTAGAATATTTATTTAGAAGTCTCAGACCTTTCCAACAATATATAATTTGTCATAATTAGATTAAGATTTAATAGAAATATAGTGAAGTAAAGTTAGGCGTCCAGGTACCGGGACGGTGACAATTAAGGGGTTAAACACAGTACAAACAGTCGGACGAACAGTGGCACAGTGCTCATTCAGTAAATTCAGTGATTTGAATGTGATAGGATATTCGAAGAAAGTTGTTCAAAGAATGTTTTGAGAAAAATCTTAAAGACATACTGTTGGCCTATAACTCCTTGTCAGAACGTTAGCCAAAGTTAACGTATATACCCTTGTTAGCTGGGATAGCTGTGCTTACATGCAAATTATATATTGTCAGTCCTTACTTATTTTGATAGTTTTGTACTGTGATTAAGATGCACATATCACCATTAGCCATTCAAATGTGTGTTCGCTGCATTATTTGATTCTGCTTCACTTTTAAGCTTTCTTTTAATTTTCACTATAGCTACTGCAAGTAATACAATTTTACCATGAAATATCAATGTTTAGCTTGTTATAGCTAAGATGAACAGCATAATCACACAATATCAAATGTGTTCAGTTAAAGGAGTAGTTCACTTTAAAAAGAAAAAAAAAAAACTTAAGCTGATAATTTACTCACCCCCATATCATCCAAGATATCCATGTCATTTAACTTTGTTATTATTATTATTATTTTTTTTTAAATGAGTGATCGTTTCGCTTGATAAGACCCTTATTCATCGTCTGGAATCGTTTAAAGCCCTTTGAACAGTTTGCAGTTTGCTCTGAAACTGTCTTTTGGACCTTGAACCATTTGGTTCCCATTGAAGTCCATTATATGGAGAAAATCCTGGAATGTTTTCATCAAAAACCTTAGTTTCTTTTCGACTGAAGAAAGAAAGACATGGACATCTTGGATGACATGGGGGTGAGTAAATTATCAGCAAAAGTTTTTTTTTTTTTTTTTAAAGTGAACTACTCCTTTAACAGTAATGCTTGAAGGGCGCCATCTTGTGGGCATAGGCCTACATAGAATGACTTTTCAATATATTTGCCTAGAAATCATAAAATCATAATCAAAACGTTGATGTCTTTCTCTTTCCAGCCTTAGATAAACTGAAGATAAAATACATGAACTATCAAGATCAGCATCACCAGCTTCCTTTATTAGTAACCTGACTTTTTTTCTGTCACACATCTAGAGAAGTTCTTATTGAGAATTAACAGAGGTTTAGATGTTGATGTCTTATTGAAATGTTTCGTTTGAGGTCACCATTATGGAGATCAGTGTTTGCTTTGGTTGGACTCTTGACCGTTGACGCTTGTTTAGGATTGTGCATTATCAGCCCTTAGGTGTTCGTGGATAACATTTCTGCATTGATATAGCAGATCAACTTGCCTATTTAAATAACAGACAAAACACTGCAGTTAAACAATTGTATTCACTGCAATGTGTGATTTACTTTTGGAACATTACATTAATTGGAGATTAAGGTATTAGAGTCACTGATGTGATAAAAAATCGCTTTGTAACTGTAGACATTTGTGTGAGATTTTTCAACAGTTAAAAATGACACCCTTAGACCTCAGTACTTGTCATACAAACCTCTACAATGGTGACAATAAAAAATGCATGATTTAGTAATGCCGCAAAACATCCTAGGAGCCATGCATGTGTTTTGTATGCTGCCATGAAGATTGTTACCATTGTTGAGTTTCATATACCAAATGTTGATGTCTGTAAGTGTATACTAAATTCATTGCAACCGAACTGTAACAAATTTAGCGTTTTATATTTAATTTCACAGAACTCAACATTCACTACCTGAAGCAATAATTTAAAAAATCATTTTTTTCAATATTGTTGTAATTCATTATGTCATCAATTACAGAAAAACAGTCATCTGCCTATAATAAAGACAGACAAGGTGAACTGCTTAATCAAAGCAGAAATGTTCATTGCTAATAAATCACAAACTCAAAGATAGGCAAGGGTCAAGAGCCCAACTAAAGTAAACACTGATCTCCATGATGGTGACCTCAAATGAAACATTTTCAAAATGACATCAACATCTAAATCTCTGTTAATTCTCAATAAGAACTTCTGTACACATGTCAGTCTGGTTTGTAATAAGTGAAGCTGGTGATGCTGTTTGTGGAGTGGTTTAATGAGATCTTGATAGAGTTAATATGTTTTATATTCCGTTTATCTAAGGCTGTGTCTGGACAAAGCTGTAGTTTGTGTTCTTATACTCTTTCGAAAGATGTTTGAAAGAATGTTTCAGGAAAATCACACTATGTGCACCCAAGTGCACAGTGTAAAATATTGTTTTGACAGCTGCAAGAGAGAAAATATTAAGAAAAGTCATGAACGATTGTCGACTCCATCCATTCATCCATCCACTGGCATCAGCCCTCACTGGTCTCACGTTACCCATAATGATTAGCCTAGTGGTAACAGTGACCTTTGAATGAACACAGAATCTGTTTATCTGTTTCTCACTGTTTATCTATCTATTGGCATCAGCTCTTTTTTTATGCATTAATTCCGTTTGGCATGACGGCTGTTTCCTGGTCAAACATTACCACTGACTCTTACCCTATGAGAACTAGGTGACCTACATGTTGTCATTTTTTTAACACAGTAAACTTGGCACATGTAGTAATTAAACAATAAGAAATGAGAGCTACACTGTAAAACATATTGTTGGTTTACCTTAAAAAAGTAAGTAACCTGGTTGCCTTAAAATTGTAAGTTGATTGAACTAGAAAAAGTGAGTTAATACAATGAAGGAGATTGATTTAATCATCAGAAACTCAAAATAATAAGTTATCTCAACTAAATAAATTATTTAAGTTGATTTGACAAAAGAAAAATGTTGTGATAACAAATCTTGAAAATATTTTTATACAGTATACAAGTTTTTACTACATTTTTATTTTCAATTGGTCAACGGAGGACAAATTCACTTTTAGATGGTGTTTGCATATAAATGTGTCTTTGCAGTGTGTGGACACAACCACCATACAATGAAATAAATCCATTCTCTTTTTTTTCACTCCTTTTTTATACTAAAAAAAGTCTAAACACTCTCAATAATCAAATAGTTTGGATTTTCTGAGCAATATGATATCATATTGCTCATGCTCCTCCGCCCACGACCACTTAGGACTGTCCCATATTAGCATATTTCCCCCCTCAGCCATTTGTATACTGTCTACCACATAGATATCTATATAAAGGCTAGATGTATTAAGGCAGAGTTTCTATCGTCATCACCGGCGGCCATCTTGTCACAGGCAAGCTGATGCAAGATGAGTGGTCAGCACAAACACAAATACTTTTATCTCATTGAAATCTTGACGGATTTACAAACGGTTTGGTTTCTTACAAACATTAACGTGGCTATCATTCTGGATGATTATTTATTTATACACTTATTATTCATATGTATGCTGTGTCATAACTACATCTCTGACGTTTATAACAAACCAAACCGTTTGAAATTCGGTAGAAAATTGAGGAAGTTATGGTCATTTAAATAGTACATGCACCATTAACACAATGTTACGAGTGAGCGAGCTGCCTGTGACAAGATGGCCGCCAGGTGCAGACGTCGACCTCCACTGGCCAGCAGCGTGGACGAGATATCTAGCCTTTATATAGATATCTATGCTTGTGTCGGCACGTGCAATGGAAGAGAAGGGTGGGGTGAGAAGTTGCTCATTATTATTTAAAGGGACCTTCACCAAAACGGGTCGCTGTGAACAGAGCTGTTTTTGAGGAGGTAAAAAAGGGTGTTGTTTTACACAACCATTGATGAATTTTAACCAAAGTATCTTACTAACTTTACATGGAGACCCTAAAGAATCATACCAACTTGTGAAAAATGGGCATCCGATGGCCCCTTTAAAGTTAGTCACGAGCACAGCCTAAGAAGAATTGAGGTTGAAAATTATTTGCTGTCTCTTTTAGGAATGGCAAAAACTAAAAATTTTCTTGACCGACCACCAGGCCTCATTAGCCGGTTGAATCCGGTCAACCGATTGGTTTAAAATATGCTACGCTAATTGAAAAAACAGCCATTTTGAGCCGCTCCTGCAATTTCACAACTCTATTGCATCTCTCTGCCGCTGTGCCTCCCACAGACACACACACACACTGCCCTGGTGCCACCCTTCCACTCATGTCACTTTTTTTTAAAATCCCCATACAGCGCGAAACATGAGTCAGGTTTTCTAGAATGCATGTGGTGGAAGAAAGTTGCCTAGCCTACATTCTTTAGTAATTGAATGTATTGTTCATTTACTCATTGAAGGGTATCATGTGTCTGTTTGCTATAGCAACCATAACAGCTCGGAACTCCCATGGCTACCTTGTTTTGAATGACAAATTCTCCATGGATTCATTGGTTGGGAGGTTCCTCCCATTTGTATGCATCACACGGGATTGAATGCAGCAGAATGTTTGTGCAGCCTTGAAACATGGTTGTTGTTGAATCTATGCTGAATCTCTCCACCACAGTTACATTACTGGGTGCTTTTCTTTTGTTATTGGTTTTATATCGACTTTCCTGTGACTCCAAATCTCAGAAAGAGGGGAAAGAGCCACCGGGACCCAAACCTCTGCCGCTGCTGGGGAACTTGCTGACCCTTGACCTCAAGAGACCCTTTGACACCCTTTGTGAGGTGAGAACTTGAAATAGACACATTCCAAAAATTATAGCAACATTTTAACAGATGATTTTTTTTTCTGTGTCCTTCAGCTGTCCAGAAACTACGGGAATGTTTTCCAAGTGTTTTTGGGTCCTAAAAAAGTTGTGGTACTAGCTGGACATAAGACCGTCAAAGAAGCTCTCGTGAACTTCGCCGATGAGTTTGGGGAGCGAGATATTTCACCTTCTTTCCGGATTATTACCGATGGTCACGGTAAAAATAACTTAATGCTGTGTTTGCATTTAAATCAGTTCTTAATTTACTAGCCAAGGGTCAGATTTACTAACAGCGTGTGGCAGCGCAATCCCCTTTTTTGGCATTAAAACCTAACAGCAATATTTACTCAATTAAATTGAGTTCACTGCACTCAAATAATACTTAAATTGACGTGGCTTGAATGACTGAAACAGAACTCAAACTGAATGAGTTACAGAACATTCCTAGATCCCAGAATGATAAATGAATAATAATTGAATAGTTAAGTTAATTAATCATCAATTAATGGTGATTGCTCATTAGTGATGGACACCTGGTGTTAACGACAACCAGAATTACTGAAGGAAAGAGAAACACAAGAAATACAAGGTTGATGGAGATCAGCGTTTGCTTTAGTTGGACTACCCTTGATGGTTCAGTACAAGTTTTTCTTTGGCTGGTGTAATTGAGTGTTTATGAAACATTTGTTATGGCACAAAAGTCAAGGAAAAGAATGAGCTGGTGATGATGGTCAAGGTTTGATGATGACAGTCATCACTTAATGACTTGATTCACTGATCTAATTTAGAGTCTAATCTCTGATTATATTATTAGTTGTATTCAAAAAGAGATTCTACAACATAAGAACTAACAATGTTATGATCAGATAGTATGGAGGATTTTACAGAAATTTAATTGATTAGCAAAACTAACACAGATATCAAGATTCAGCATATGAATCTCATCAGTGGTGAGGCGACTAGGGTTGGGTATCGTTTGAATTTGAACGATTCTGATTCCGATTCCGATTCCTTGTTTCGATTCCGGTTCCTAACGTTTCTCGATTCCGATTCTTTTAAGAGGCAGGGTCAAAAAAGTTTAGCTAACCTTGCTAACCAATGGTCTTTCGGAAGGAAATAATCCTTTCTGAAGGAAATACTCCTTCTGTCACAAATACTCCTTTTGTCACAAATTTTGCATTTTGCCGAGATTTCGTTATTTTTAGAAAAGTGAAGCCACACTTTAGACCGCCGACGTAAGCTACTCATGTTCGACTCGCGCGGTTATGCCAACACTTCCGGTAGACGCTTCTTCGTTGGTGTTGTTCAGCGGTTTCTTCTTCCGCTCGTCGGACTGTGAATATTGAAACTAGGAATCGAAATTTTTGAACGATTCCGGGAAAAACGAAAAGTTAGTCCCGATTCCAATCGATACTCGATTCTCGATACCCAACCCTAGAGGTGACCATTAAAAAATGGTTCATACTGCAATGCATGCATTGCAGCATGACTCGTTTTTTAATGGTCACCATTGTTGAGATGCATATACTGATTCTTGATGTCTGTGTAAGTCCGTATGATACCATAGAGGTTTTTAAAATCTGATTGAAACGACTACGGGCCTTGCAGCAAAATCACACTTCTTTTATAATGAATAATACAAGTTATACATCAGATTATTCTCTAGAAAATATCAGACAATCAAAACACTAAATGATCATGAATCATCATCAAAACAAAATCTTCTTTTGGCTTTTGTGCCATAACAATTGTGTTAGTCTTTAATTGCTCAGTGTTGCAGTTGGTCTGATGCTCCCAGCCATTTTGGCTGGACTTATCGTGTTCATTTCTCTTGGTCCTGATAATTGCCTCTTTGTAGCTATATTCTGCCTATTGTTGCTCTACTGCCATTGAAGTTTAGTGCAGCCAAATGCTCGGAAAGAAAATGTATAATTGGGAATTTCCCAGACTTTCTAATTTCTAGACATGTGAACAGTTGGTTCTTTCTCTGTTGATCAGGAATCCTCTTTTCCAATGGAGAGAACTGGAGAGAGATGCGACGCTTCGCTCTCAGCAACCTGCGGGACTTCGGGATGGGCAAAAGAGGAAGTGAAGAGAAAATCATAGAGGAAATTCACTATCTGAAAGGAGAGTTTGATAAGTTTGAAGGTACAAGCTAAAACACATTTATGGACATCTGCAGTCATGCTCTTAGTTTAAAGGACCCGTTGAGAGATGTTTGTTCCCGATTGGTCAGTTACTACTTACTACAGTTATCTTGCTATCCAATACACATTTGCATGTAATCATTTGCATAAGCTGTGCGACCTCGTTAGCAGCTTGGGATTGCACTTCAGTTTTTTGCTTCGAAGCCAACACTTTGATGCTGTTTAAATTAAACTACAAGCCTTCTACGGGGACTTCTCTCCATGGTGTTGCAGCCTTTTTCTCTCTCTCTTACCGAGCAAGTAAAAGCTGTTCTGGTAATGTGCTGGTAAGATACGGAGTGCACAAAAGCTGTTTTCGGAGCTGGTAACCAGCGAGAGAGAGAGCGCACACAGACGGGTGCACTTTCCTGTCTGTGATCGGGGTGGCTATTCCCCTGTGTATTGGCTTGTTTTAGTTTCACTTGAAGTAGATTGCCGCTCTTGCGAGATTCCTATTGGTCAGTCTATTTATTCATTTAGCTGACGCTTTTATCCAAAGCGACTTACAATTGCTATATATGTCAGAGGTTGCACGCCTCTGGAGCAACTAGGGGTTAAGTGTCTTGCTCAGGGACACGTTGGTGTCTCACAGTGGATTCAAACTCTAGGACTCTCACACCAAAGGCATGTGTCTTATCCACCCCAGACTGACCTATGTCTCCATTCCCTCCCTCAGGGAACATTATATGTTACCAAATGGGTATGGGTTACCATATGCAACCGAGACGTTTTCTCTTCACAGGGAAACCCTTCGACACAACACAGCCTGTGAACTACGCTGTGTCAAACATCATCTCATCTATTGTGTACGGCAGCAGATTTGAATACACAGACCCTCGATTCACGGAAATGGTCGACAGGGCAAATGAAAATGTTCGAGTTAGTGGATCGCCTTCTATGATGGTATGGAAATGTTTTACTGTATGGTTTTGGTGACTTTATTTATTTATTATTTTTTAGAATCATTAATACATGCATTTTTTTTTTCTCTCTGTATGTACTTGCAGCTTTATAATATATTTCCGTGGTTGGGTCCGTTCATCAACAATAAAAGGATAATTGTAAGAAATCTGTTGAAAAATAAAGCAGAAATGACGAGGTTGATCACTGGACTGCTGGAGACTCTGAATCCACACGAGCGCAGAGGGTTTGTCGACTCCTTTCTCATCCGCAAACAGAGCGACGAGGTACTGAAATCACCTTGTTCCATAAAATACAGGAGAAAATAAAAAGTAATCATCAGCTTGCTTATAAAACAATAGACTATTTAAACTATTTATAAACCTTTTTTATTATTATTGAACTTAGTTTTAATTTAATTAATTAATTAATTTAATTAGTTTTTAATTTTTTTTTCGATCGTGGATCTAATGACGTGAGGAACTCCTTATATGAGTATTTCTCTCCGAAAAGCGTGCACGCGTCGACGTCAGGAGAGACAAGACAGAGCGCATAAACACTCTTCAACAGGAAATCATCTGCAGCGCTGCTTAGAATTTGTTCAAGAATGTCTTTAAATACATTTGTTTAGCTGGCCGCTGTAGGTGTCTGTTTGTTTAAAACCAAATCATGTCCTCATAAACCACGAGTAAACACAAAATATGTTGTAAGTTATAACTTGCGCATGACACGGTGGTCTAAAAACACTGTGCTCATGTTCAAATCATTTCTACTTTTAAAAAACTCAAGATTAACATGAGATTGACTGATACTGAGCCCCCCCCCACCCCCTTTAATAGACCCAAGTTAAAGGGTTAGTTCACCCAAAAATGAAAATTAAGTCATTAATTACTCACCCCCATGCTGTTCCAACCCCGTAAGACCTTCGTTCATCTTCGGAACACAAATAAAGATATTTTTGATTGAATCTGAGAGCTGGATCAGTCCTACATAGACTGCCTAAGGGACTGGCTCTTGACGGCCCATAAAGTCATTAAAGAAAAGGTTTAAATAATCCATGTGCCTACAGCGGCTCAATTATAAGTTTATCAAGCAACGAGACTACTTTTTGTGCGAAAAAAACCATAAATAACGGCTTTATTCGACTATTCCATTACTTTCTTATTGGCGCATGCGCGAGAACTGAGACGAGGACGATCTCATTCGTCTACTTCTTGTTACCGGCTGCTCACCGCTTACGAGTTTTACCGCCCCCTACCGTATAAGATGATAATAAGGCACGCTGTCGTTTTTTGAGAAGATTAAAGGCTTTTAAGTGCACCTTGTAGTGCGGAAAATACGCTAATTGAAAAGCGTATGTACAGCGCG
>NW_024121321.1:989093-1017053 GCF_016745375.1 Pimephales promelas | reverse complement strand
AGGAAACAAGGTTACTTCCTTTTTTAAGTTAAACCATCAATATTTTTTTTACAGTGGGGTTAGAGATGATTTGTTGTTGTTGTTGTTGGTGGTGTTTAATTTGAATTCATCGTGATGGTGATCAGTGTTTGCTTTAATGGGCTCTTGACCCTTGACTTTTGTTAACTTATTTATCTTTCAGCACTTCAAATAGACTTAATTCAGAGCAGTGCCATGACAGGTATGTATTAAAGTGAGGTTGTGAGGAATAGAATAGATTGTTCTGCTGTTAAAAAAACAACAACCATAAAACTTCTAGATCACTTTTCTGTTTTGTCATCAGAACGATCCAAAAACACATTAATAACAGTACAATCCACATAAGAGATGCATATCTATGCCTCACAGTTTCGCTTTCATTCTCGTCAAAGATGGTGTCACTGTGATAAGGTCCATAGCGTTTCCAGAGAGCATTTGCACATTAATTAAGAAAAAAACACTGAAATCAGATCAACATGTGTGTATTAAACATATTTTAGTTTTTCATTTGATTATTAAATAAAAACATTAATGAATAGAAAAGCAAGAAATGTAGCCATTGTGATAGAAAGGTCACTTGTAACCACAACACAAAGTGTGTAAATGTGTCAACACTCATCATACAAACCTCAACAATTGTGAAAAAGAAAACATATTCAAATATTAATAGTAAAAGACTCCAGCTGCAAAACGTATTCATGCTGCAATGCATGCTGGGAGCCATGAATGTGTTTTGTGTGCTGGCAATGAAGCATGTCTCCATTTTTGAGTTTCAAATGGTGATTGTTGATGTCTGTGTCTAAATACGGTTAATAACTTTTTACTCATAATGTTTCGGAATATTTGATTGACAAATAACAGTAGACACAACTCTGACCAGTGAATCAAACCCTTTTGTAGTGACATTATTTAACTGTCAACATCACCTGATGTTATTGCATCTCGACTTCTGACACAGTAAAAGTGTTTTCTGAACATGAATAGAAAAACTAAAAGGAAGCACTGTTTAAGCAATGATGACTTTAAATGTTTGTTCCCCTTTCTTTTAGTGTTTCATCACTAACGCTCAAAAATCACTTCATTCAATTCAATTCACTTTTCTTTGTACAGCGCTTAGTTTTCACAATAGATGTCGTTGTTTCAAAGCAGCTTTACATAGAATGCTTGTCTACGTTGCATTTTAGTCAAGGCAAGGCAAGTTTATAGCACATTTCAAACACAATGGTAATTCAAAGTGCTTTACATAGAAGAAATTACAATAATCAAAAGAAATAAGAATAATTAAAACAGTTTAGAATAAAAAAAGAGAAAATTAACCCCTTAATTGTCACCCCCCCTTTTTGAGAATGGGGGTTAATATGCACTCTTCACACTTAAATGGTTGTAATTTAAGAATGCTTTGGAATATATATACCCAAGTTTGGTCTTGTTTTAAAGAAAACACTCAGCAGAATATTGCTGAAGTGAAAACACTTTAAAAAATGAAAGTATGAAAAAGTTATGGAAGTTTAAATTCACAGTAAATCAAATATACTGTATTATATATTTTTTTATTTTATATAAAATATATATTTTACAAAATATGTTTTACTCTAAAATTACTATAAAATCAAAGCCATAAATCTAACCAATTTATGTTCCAAATTTGAAGTTGATATCACAAAAATTGAAGCTCCCATGAGATGTTGTTTAGGCGTAGTACCAAAAATAGCCACTGGGTGCCATTGAATTCCATTGAATTTAGTTGTATATATTTTGCCTTAAAAAAATAATAAATTTCTGTCCAAATATCAATTTTGTCACAAAATTTGGAACTTTGAGACTCTGACCTTTCTGACAATATCTGTTTTGTCAAGATTAGAAAAGGTTTTGATAATAAATTATGAAATATAATGATGCCCAAAAGGGGAGAAGCCTGATAAAATCAGTACGGTTTCTATGGTAACGCAATGTTCAACTATAAAACGGTGTTCACACGATGAATTCTGAGTTTATAAGATTTCAAATGATACCTAATTTATTATAACTACTAAAATATGCGATATAATAAAAAAGGCGATAAAAAATATATTATATTTTAGAGGATAATATATTATAATTTTTAGAGGATAATATTATATTATATATTTGTATTTTTATTGAAAAATACTAGATTATGTTTTATTATGAACTTTTAGCATAAAAACAGAAGTTTCAATGATTAAAAGTGGGTGCATGTGACAGGTCAAAAGTGGGTGTGACAAAGTACAGACCTCCTGTTATGATGCAGATTTTTTAAGGTGCACTCTTGTCATAAATTCATCAATTGCTCTTCCTACATAATTTGTAACACAAAACAGGGGTAGAATATTTATTTAGAAGTCTTTGACCTTTCCAACAATATATAATTTGTCATAATTAGATAAAGATTTAATAGAAATATAGTGAAGTAAAGTTAGGCGTCCAGGTACCGGGACGGTGACAATTAAGGGGTTAAACACAGTACAAACAGTCGGACGAACAGTGGCACAGTGCTCATTCAGTAAATTCAGTGATTTGAATGTGATAGGATATTCGAAGAAAGTTGTTCAAAGAATGTTTTGAGAAAATTCTTAAAGACATACTGTTGGCCTATAACTCCTTGTCAGAACGTTAGCCAAAGTTAACGTATACCCTTGTTAGCTGGGATAGCTGTGCTTACATGCAAATTATACATTGTCAGTCCTTACTTATTTTGATAGTTTTGTACTGTGATTAAGATGCACATATCACCATTAGCCATTCAAATGTGTGTTCGCTGCATTATTTGATTCTGCTTCACTTTTAAGCTTTCTTTTAATTTTCACTATAGCTACTGCAAGTAATACAATTTTACCATGAAATATCAATGTTTAGCTTGTTATAGCTAAGATGAACAGCATAATCACACAATATCAAATGTGTTCAGTTAAAGGAGTAGTTCACTTTAAAAAGAAAAAAAAACTTAAGCTGATAATTTACTCACCCCCATATCATCCAAGATATCCATGTCATTTAACTTTGTTATTATTATTATTATTATTTTTTAAATGAGTGATCGTTTCGCTTGATAAGACCCTTATTCATCGTCTGGAATCGTTTAAAGCCCTTTGAACAGTTTGCAGTTTGCACTGAAACTGTCTTTTGGACCTTGAACCGTTTGGTTCCCATTGAAGTCCATTATATGGAGAAAATCCTGGAATGTTTTCATCAAAAACCTTAATTTCTTTTCGACTGAAGAAAGAAAGACATGGACATCTTGGATGACATGGGGGTGAGTAAATTATCAGCAAAAGTTTTTTTTTTTTTAAAGTGAACTACTCCTTTAACAGTAATGCTTGAAGGGCGCCATCTTGTGGGCATAGGCCTACATAGAATGACTTTTCAATATATTTGCCTAGAAATCATAAAATCATAATCAAAACGTTGATGTCTTTCTCTTTCCAGCCTTAGATAAACTGAAGATAAAATACATTAACTATCAAGATCAGCATCACCAGCTTCCTTTATTAGTAACCTGACTTTTTTTCTGTCACACATCTAGAGAAGTTCTTATTGAGAATTAACAGAGGTTTAGATGTTGATGTCTTATTGAAATGTTTCGTTTGAGGTCACCATTATGCAGATCAGTGTTTGCTTTGGTTGGACTCTTGTTTAGGATTGTGCATCATCAGCCCTTAGGTGTTCATGGATAACATTTCTGCATTGATATAGCAGATCAACTTGCCTATTTAAATAACAGACAAAACACTGCAGTTAAACAATTGTATTCACTGCAATGTGTGATTTACTTTTGGAACATTAAATTAATTAGAGATTAAGGTATTAGAGTCACTGATGTGATAAAAAATCGCTTTGTAACTGTAGACATTTGTGTGAGATTTTTCAACAGTTAAAAATGACACCCTTAGACCTCAGTACTTGTCATACAAATCTATACAATGGTGACAATAAAAAAAATTATTTAAATGCATAATTTAGTAATGCCGCAAAACATGCTGGGAGCCATGCATGTGTTTTGTATGCTGCCATGAAGATTGTTACCATTGTTGAGTTTCATATACCAAATGTTGATGTCTGTAAGTGCATAATAAATTCAACGCAACTGAACTGTAACAAATTTAGCATTTTATATTTAATTTCACAGAACTCAACATTCACTAACTGAAGCAATAATTTTCAATATTGTTGTAATTCATTGGGTCATCAATTACAGAAAAACAGTCATCTGCCTATAATTAAGACAGACAAGGTGAACTGCTTAATCAAAGCAGAAATGTTCATTGCTAATAAATCACAAACTCAAAGACAGGCAAGGGTCAAGAGCCCAACTAAAGCAAACACTGATCTCCATGATGACCTCAAATCCATTCATCCATCCACTGGCATCTGCCCTCACTGGTCTCACGTTACCCATAATGATTAGCCTAGTGGTAACAGTGACCTTTGAATGAACACAGAATCTGTTTATCTGTTTCTCACCGTTATCTGTCTATTGGCATCAGCTCTTTTTTATGCATTAATTCCGTTTGGCATGACGGCTGTTTCCTGGTCAAACATTACCACTGACTCTTACCCTATGAGAACTAGGTGACCTACATGTTGTCATTTTTTTAACACAGTAAACTTGGCACATGTAGTAATTAAACAATAAGAAATGAGAGCTACACTGTAAAAAAATATTGTTGGTTTAACTTAAAAAATGACTTAACTTAAAACTTTAAGTTCATTGAAATTGAAAAATTGAGTTAATACAATGAAGGAGATTGATTTAATCATCAGAAACTCAAAATAATAAGTTATCTCAACTAAATAAATTATTTAAGTTGATTTGACAAAAGAAAAAATGTTGTGATAACAAATCTTGAAAATATTTTTATACAGTATACAAGTTTTTACTACAGTTTTATTTTCAATTGGTCAACGGAGGACAAATTCACTTTTAGATGGTGTTTGCATATAAATGTGTCTTTGCAGTGTGTGGACACAACCACCATACAATGAAATAAATCCATTCTCTTTTTTTTTCACTCCTTTTTTATCCTAAAAGTCTAAACACTCTCAATAATCAAATAGTTTGGATTTTCTGAGCAATATGATGTCATATTGCTCATGCTCCTCCGCCCACGACCACTTAGGACTGTCCAATATTAGCATATTTCCCCCCTCAGCAACTTGTATACTGTCTACCACATAGATATCTATATAAAGGCTAGATGTATTAAGGCGGAGTTTCTATCGTCATCACCGGCGGCCATCTTGTCACAGGCAAGCTGAGTGTTAGCACAAACACAAATACTCTTATATCGTTGAAATCTTGACGGATTTACAAATGGTTTGGTTTCTTACAAACATTATTAACGTGACTATAATTCTGGATGATAATTTATTTATACACTTATTATTCATATGTATGCAGTGTCATAACTACATCTCTGACGTTTATAACAAACCAAACCGTTTGAAAATCGGTAGAAAATTGAGCAAGTTATGGTTATTTAAATGTTACGAATGTTAAACAATGTTACGAGTGAGCGAGCTGCCTGTGACAAGATGGCCGCCAGGTGCAGACGTCGACCTCCATTAGCCAGCAGCGTGGACGAGATAGCTAGCCTTTATATAGATATCTATGCTTGTGTCGGCACGTGGAATGGAAGACAAGGGTGGGGTGAGAAGTTGCTCATTATTAATTAAAGGGACCTTCACCAAAACGGGTCGCTGTGAACAGAGCTGTTTTTGAGGAGGTAAAAAGGGTGTTGTTTTACACAACCATTGATGAATTTTAACCAAAGTATCTTACTAACTTTACATGGAGACCCTAAAGAATCATACCAACTTGTGAAAAATGGGCATCCGATGACCCCTTTAAAGTTAGTCACGAGCAGAAAGTTGCCTAGCCTACATTCTTTAGTAATTGAATGTTTTGTTCATTTACTCATTGAAGGGTATCATGTGTCTGTTTGCTATAGCAACCACAACAGCTCTGTATCCCCATGTCTACCTTGTTTTGAATGACAAATTCTCCATGGATTCATTGGTTGGGAGGTTCCTCCCATTTGTATGCATCACACGGGTTTGAATGCAGCAGAACGTTTGTGCAGCCTTGAAACATGGTTGTTGTTGAATCTATGCTGAATCTCTCCACCACAGTTACATTACTGGGTGCTTTTCTTTTGTTATTGGTTTTATATCGACTTTCCTGTGACTCCAAATCTCAGAAAGAGGGGAAAGAGCCACCGGGACCCAAACCTCTGCCGCTGCTGGGGAACTTGCTGACCCTTGACCTCAAGAGACCCTTTGACACCCTTTGTGAGGTGAGAACTTGAAATAGACACATTCCAAAAATTATAGCAACATTTTAACAGATGATTTTTTTTTTCTGTGTCCTTCAGCTGTCCAGAAACTACGGGAATGTTTTCCAAGTGTTTTTGGGTCCTAAAAAAGTTGTGGTACTAGCTGGACATAAGACCGTCAAAGAAGCTCTCGTGAACTTCGCCGATGAGTTTGGGGAGCGAGATATTTCACCTTCTTTCCGGATTATTACCGATGGTCACGGTAAAAATAACTTAATGCTGTGTTTGCATTTAAATCAGTTCTTAATTTACTAGCCAAGGGTCAGATTTACTAACAGCTTGTGGCAGCGCAATCCCCTTTTTTGGCATTAAAACCTAACAGTAATATTTACTCAATTAAATTGAGTTCACTGCACTCAAATAATACTTACATTGACGTGGCTTGAATGACTGAAACAGAACTCAAACTGAATGAGTTACAGAACATTCCTAGATCCCAGAATGATAAATGAATAATAATTGAATAGTTAAGTTAATTAATCATCAATTAATGGTGATTGCTCATTAGTGATGGACACCTGGTGTTAACGACAACCAGAATCACTGAAGGAAAGAGAAACACAAGAAATACAAGGTTGATGGAGATCAGCGTTTGCTTTAGTTGGACTACCCTTGATGGTTCAGTACAAGTTTTTCTTTGGCTGGTGTAATTGAGTGTTTATGAAACATTCGTTATGGCACAAAAGTCAAGGAAAAGTATGAGCTGGTGATGATGGTCAAGGTTTGATGATGATCATCACTTAATGACTTGATTCACTGATCTAATTTAGAGTCTAATCTCTGATTATATTATTAGTTGTATTCAAAAAGAGATTCTACAACATAAGAACTAACAATGTTATGATCAGATAGTATGGAGGATTTTACAGAAATTTAATTGATTACCAAAACTGACACAGATATCAAGATTCAGCATATGAATCTCATCAGTGGTGAGGTGACTAGGGTTGGGTATCGTTTGAATTTGAACGATTTTGATTCCGATTCCTTGTTTCGATTCCGGTTCCTAACGATTCTCGATTCCGATTCTTTTAAGAGGCAGGGTCAAAAAAGTTTAGCTAACCTTGCTAACCAACGGCCTTTCGGAAGGAAATAATCCTTTCTGAAGGAAATACTCCTTCTGTCACAAATACTCCTTTTGTCACAAATTTTGCATTTTGCCGAGATTTCGATATTTTTAGAAAAGTGAAGCCACACTTTGGACCGCCGACGTAAGCTACTCATGTTCGACTCGCGCGGTTATGCCAACACTTCCGGTAGATGCTTCTTCGTTTGGTGTTGTTCAGCGGTTTCTTCTTCCGCTCGTCGGACTGTGAATATTGAAACTAGGAATCGAAATTTTTGAACGATTCCGGGAAAAATGAAAAGTTAGTCCCGATTCCAATCGATACTCGATTCTCGATACCCAACCCTAGAGGTGACCATTAAAAAATGGTTCATACTGCAATGCATGCATTGCAGCATGACTCGTTTTTTAATGGTCACCATTGTTGAGATGCATATACTGATTCTTGATGTCTGTGTAAGTCCGTATGATACCATAGAGGTTTTTAAAATCTGATTGAAACGACTACGGGCCTTGCAGCAAAATCACACTTCTTTTATAATGAATAATACAAGTTATACATCAGATTATTCTCTAGAAAATATCAGAGAATCAAAACACTAAATGATCATGAATCATCATCAAAACAAAATCTTCTTTTGGCTTTTGTGCCATAACAATTGTGTTAGTCTTTAATTGCTCAGTGTTGCAGTTGGTCTGATGCTCCCAGCCATGTTGGCTTGACTTATCGTGTTCATTGCTCTTGGTCCTGATAATTGCCTCTTTGTAGCTATATTCTGCCTATTGTTGCTCTACTGCCATTGAAGTTTAGTGCAGCCAAATGCTCGGAAAGAAAATGTATAATTGGGAATTTCCCAGACTTTCTAATTTCTAGACATGTGAACAGTTGGTTCTTTCTGTGTTGATCAGGAATCCTCTTTTCTAATGGAGAGAACTGGAGAGAGATGCGACGCTTCGCTCTCAGCAACCTGCGGGACTTCGGGATGGGCAAGAGAGGAAGTGAAGAGAAAATCATAGAGGAAATTCACTATCTGAAAGGAGAGTTTGATAAGTTTGAAGGTACAAGCTGAAACACATTTATGGACATCTGCAATCATGCTCTTAGTTTAAAGGACCCGTTGAGAGACGTTTGTTCCCGATTGGTCAGTTACTACTTACTACAGTTATCTTGCTATCCAATACACATTTGCATGTAATCATTTGCATAAGCTGTGCGACCTCGTTAGCAGCTTGGGATTGCACTTCAGTTTTTTGCTTCGAAGCCAACACTTTGATGCTGTTTAAATTAAACTACAAGCCTTCTACGAGGACTTCTCTCCATGGTGTTGCAGCCTTTTTCTCTCTCTCTTACCGAGCAAGTAAAAGCTGTTCTGGTAATGTGCTGGTAAGATACGGAGTGCACAAAAGCTGTTTTCGGAGCTGGTAACCAGCGAGAGAGAGAGCGCACACAGACGGGTGCACTTTCCTGTCTGTGATCGGGGTGGCTATTCCCCTGTGTATTGGCTTGTTTTAGTTTCACTGAAGTAGATTGCCGCTCTAGCGAGATTCCTATTGGTCAGTCTATTTATTCATTTAGCTGACGCTTTTATCCAAAGCGACTTACAATTGCTATTTATGTCAGAGGTTGCATGCCTCTGGAGCAACTAGGGGTTAAGTGTCTTGCTCAGGGACACGTTGGTGTCTCACAGTGGATTCAAACCCTAGGACTCTCACACCAAAGGCATGTGTCTTATCCACCCCAGACTGACCTATGTCTCCATTCCCTCCCTCAGGGAACATTATATGTTACCAAATGGGTATGGGTTACCATATGCAACCGAGACGTTTTCTCTTCACAGGGAAACCCTTCGACACAACACAGCCTGTGAACTACGCTGTGTCAAACATCATCTCATCTATTGTGTACGGCAGCAGATTTGAATACACAGACCCTCGATTCACGGAAATGGTCGACAGGGCAAATGAAAATGTTCGAGTTAGTGGATCGCCTTCTATGATGGTATGGAAATGTTTTACTGTATGGTTTTGGTGACTTTATTTATTTATTATTTTTTAGAATCATTAATACATGCATTTTTTTTTTCTCTCTGTATGTACTTGCAGCTTTATAATATATTTCCGTGGTTGGGTCCGTTCCTCAACAGCAAAAGGATTATTGTAAGAAATTTGTTGAAAAATAAAGCAGAAATGACGAGGTTGATCACTGAACTGCTGGAGACTCTGAATCCACACGAGCGCAGAGGGTTTGTCGACTCCTTTCTCATCCGCAAACAGAGCGACGAGGTACTGAAATCACCTTGTTCCATAGAAATACAGGAGAAAATAAAAAGTAATCATCAGCTTGTTTATAAAACAATAGACTATTTAAACTATTTATAAACCTTTTTTATTATTATTGAACTTAGTTATTAAATTAAATAATCGGCTATTTTTTTTTTTTTTGATCGTGGATCTAATGACGCGGATGAGAGAGGAACTACTTATATGAGTATTTCTCTCTGACGTCAGGAGAGACAAGACAGAGCGCATAAACACTCTTCAACAGGAAATCATCTGCAGCACTGTTTAGGATTTATTCAAGAATGTCTTTAAATACATTTGTTTAGCTGGCCGCTGTAGGTGTCCGTTTGTTTAAAACCAAATCATGTCCTCATAAACCACGAGTAAACACAAAAAATTTTGTAAGTTATAACTTGCGCATGACACGGTGTTCTAAAAACACTGGCTCATGTTCAAATCATTTCTACTTTTAAAAAACTCAAAATTAACATGAGATTGACTGAAACTGAGTTCCCCACCCACCCCCTTTAATAGACCCAAGTTAACATGAACTAACGGTTCTTCAAAGATTAACATGAGAACTAACGGTTCTTCAAAGTTTTCACAAGATATCTTATTATTTTTCGCCTTTTGTTCTTAAACTACACCTGAATGATTTTCAATATCTTCAAATGTATTTAGTTTTTAATGTATTATTAATGTATTATAATCAATGAAGAACTTTTTTTCATTAGTATTTTATAGAAAGTATGAATCTGGGATAAACAAAGTAAAGTATAAACAAATCTTTGTGGATTTGTACTTGTCAGCAATCCTGCAAGAAGGACTCATACTTTCACCAGGAGAATCTTCTTTTGACGGTGGGAAATCTGTTTGCTGCTGGCACTGACACGACAGGAACGACTCTGCGCTGGGGTTTGATGCTCATGGCCAAATACCCTCATATACAGGGTAAAAACAGTAGTTTAATGTGTTTGTTCCCATGCAGATTTTTACTTGTTAAGTTTTTTTTCCCACATCAGCTGAATGCGTTTGATTTGTAAAACACAAAAATATGCCATAACGCAGATCGAGTTCATGAGGAGATTGACCGAGTGATCGGTGGACGTCAGCCAGCGGTGGAAGATAGAAAGAAATTACCGTATACAGACGCTGTGATTCATGAAACCCAGAGACTGGCTAACATAGTGCCCATGAATCTCCCTCATAAGACCAGCTGTGATGTTCACTTCAATGGATACTTCATCAAGAAGGTCAGGCAGAAGAATAAATATTTAGTCCTACAAACGAGACCATGTGCATCTTGAACATTTTCTTTTCTCCATTTTCTAGGGTACCACTGTAATTCCTCTGCTGACGTCTGTTTTGAAGGATCCAAGCGAATGGGAGAAACCGAACAGCTTTTACCCAGAACACTTCCTAGATGAGAAGGGCCAGTTTGTCAAGAGAGATGCTTTCATGCCCTTTTCTGCAGGTATACGCTCAACTCTAAACACCCAGTGTTTTGAAGAAATAAACATTTGATTTGGAATTAAAAACAGTCTTTTACTTTCTCTCTTACTTACTTTCTTTCTCTCTCTCAGGCCGAAGGGTTTGTTTGGGAGAGAGTTTGGCCAGGATGGAGCTCTTCCTGTTCTTCACTTCCCTCCTTCAGAGCTACCGCTTCACAACTCCACCTGGAGTGTCTGGAGATGATCTGGATCTCAAGGGAATAGTCGGAATAACATTGAATCCGTCCCCACACAAGCTGTGTGCGATCAGACGCTCCTGATACTGGACAGTCCAAACAGAAACAATATATTTTACATCATTTTAAATAAAAACTGATTTTACTTGTTATGAGTAAATTCAAAAATTGAAGTATGCGAATAACTCGACACACCTGATGAGAAATGTGTATAATCACTTCTGACTTTTGCATTGCATGAAACTCCTTGAGAAGCAGGTTCATGTGTAATGTTGGTTAATTTTTATGTTAAAATTTTATTGTAAAATATATAAAGAAAAGTGTATGTTGTTCATGGTCGCATTGAGTTTTCATTCATGACGTGTTCCCTTTATTCTAATATTTGTTAACACTTAATTTTGTTGGTCTTCCATTGTAATCTTTGCAATTTGCTTAATCTAAAGCAATTATTCCACATAAATGACAACATATTTGATGTACAAAAGCTTTGTCATTGATTCTTGTTTTTTTTTTCTGTAGGCTACCTGTCAGGTTGTTGACGAGGACACAGAACTGCAGTATAGTTGATTTATTTTCAAACTAAACTTAAACAGGAATAAATGAAAACTCCAGGATATCAGGACACACAACCATACACCAACAATGATCAACCCACAAACACTGAGGGAAAACACAGGGCTTAAATGAACGGGGACTGATGGGAAAATTAACTAGGTGACAGGAATTACTAATGAGACTGCATGAGCGAGAAACTAACAGGACTGAACCAAAATCACAAAGATAGGGGAAAACAAGATTACAAAACAGAACTCAAACACATAGAAACCGTGACACTACCTATTAGTTCAATAATAAAAAAATAGTATTCTTAAAAAATATATAACTGTTGCTTTAACTGTAATCTACTGTGCATTTACAGCATGATTTACACCAACAACACTGGATTGTTTCCTGGTTTTTGACAGTCTCCACTCCAAGACCAGAAGAAGCCACTCCTACTTTATCTCTGTTGAACTGGTTTTATGGGTATTGCCCTGAGAAAATGGCTTTCATGGAAGCATTTCTTCAGGTTTCCAGCACAGGAACATTAATATGTTGCTTGCTTCTGCTCTTGGTTGTTTATCTCCTATTCTTCAGGTCTCAGAGAGATGAAAATGAACCTCCGGGGCCAAAACCGTTGCCACTTTTGGGAAATCTGCCAATGTTGGATATCAACAAACCACACTTGAGCCTATTTGAGGTAAGTATGATTGACATCAGTCCTATTGGGCAACTGCTTCAGCTTTGTTTCCAATGTATAATCAGTAGAGAGCCTCGAAGTGTTGATAAACTGGCCTGGTGAGTTTTTACAGAGAACAATTCTGGTTGTTTCCACAGAGTAAAAAATCAATAGTTTAGTTAGTTAGTTAGTTTATTTCGCTTAACTTAATAGAAAAGGTAAAAAAAAAAAAATGCAAACATTCATGAAAACATAATTAAATTACAATGCAAAGAATTTAAACACTTATGACTTTTCTTTTCTTCTGTGAAACACAAAAAAAACATATTATGATGAGCCTATTAACTCCCACTGTATGGACAAAACATATCGGTAACACTTTAGAATACGGTTCCTTCGTTAATGAATAACTACACAAGAACTAATGAGTAACACAATATTAACAATCTAGTAACTATTATTAACTAACAAGAAACTCTGATTAACGAACTAGTAAGTAATAGCGCACAGACGAAAGTGGTAGTTCACTATTAAGTAATCAATAACTACTTTTTTTTAATACTCCCCAGAGAACTACTGAAAACGTTTATTAACAATCTAGTAACTACTATTAACTAAAAGAAATTCTTATTAACGAATTAGTAAGTAATAGCTCACAGATGAAAGTGTTACTAGATACTTCTGTGGGAATTACTAATTATTTGGATTCGTATTATAAAGTGAAGATCATTGGAACTAACTAGTAATTACTCAAGTGTTACTAAAGACATTTTCTAAAAGTTACTAAAGTTCACCAAAAAATCTCAAACATTTGCACAAATCATGACTAGATCATGTAGTAACACTTGAGTCATTACTAGTTAGTTCCAATGATCTTCACTTTATAATACGGATCCAAATAATTAGTAATTCCCACAGAAGTATCTAGTAACACTTTCATCTATGAGCTATTACTTACTAATTCGTTAATAAGAGTTTCTTTTAGTTAATAGTAGTTACTAGATTATTAATAAACTTTTTCAGTAGTTCTCTGGGAAGTATTAAAAAAATAGTAGTTATTGATTACTTAATAGTGAACTACCACTTTCATCTGTGCGCTATTACTTACTAGTTCGTTAATCAGAGTTTCTTGTTAGTTAATAATAGTTACTAGATTGTTAATATTGTGTTACTCATTAGTTCTTGTGTAGTTATTCATTAACGAAGGAACCGTATTCTAAAGTGTTACCAACATATCTTCTCTTGTTCCACAGAATAAAGTCAAATAATGTTTGGAACAGATTTATTTCTCCTTTTAAATGTAACATCTCTTTCAACAGATGGCAAAGCAGTTCGGACCAGTTTTCACAGTCTACTTTGGTCCAAAAAAAGTGGTTGTGCTAGCTGGCTACAAAACAGTGAAGCAAGCTCTTGTTAATCATGCAGATGAATTTGGAGACCGAGAAATCACGCCACTGTTCCATGATTTCACTAAAGGTTATGGTAAGAGCAGCCCAGTCTCCTGACAATATACTTAAAGGGTTCATGAACTGGCTTTTTAAATTTTATTATATTGTTGTCTGCGGTCAACTTACGACGTTCGCTTGGTTTTTACATTAAAAAACATCAAAAATAATAAGTAAGAGGCTATTTTCTACCCTAGTTTTGCTGAAAAACGTACAGTTTTTATGGGCATAAACGTAAACGCCCACTGCTGTGAGTGGATAACAGTTTTGCATATTATAATGAGTAATGAGTCAACTCACTCGTCGCCGGTGCACGTGGGGGAAATTGCTTTGAAAACGTCCAATGTTGTAAAATGGCAACCGGAATTGATTCGCCCATACATGTTCGACCCAGAGTCCGTGTGTTGCACCATTCCTGTCAGATCCAATATAGACGGCACAGCACTGTCTGCAAATCCAGTCTCGACCTGTGTCTTGTTTACAAAACAATCCTCAGTGAAATGAAGCGAACAGATGGACAATGTTTTCCCTCATCAGCTGGAACGTCTTAAAAAAACTTTAACCGTGCAGTCCTATTGGAAGAGGAAGTTTGAAGTAGGAGTTGATCTTATTCTGCAGGGGTGCTGTTTTATCCTCTTTGACGTCATAGTTCCCCACTTTGAAAAACGAGTCATTTTCTGAGCCTGGTGTCAATAAAAGCTTTTATTGGACTAACAAGGACATTTTCAGTTCTGAAACTTACAGGGTATTTTAATATGATGACCTCTTAAAAGCTCAATGAATATTTGATTTCTCAGTTCATCACCCCTTTAAAGGTTTCTTTATACTTATTAACTTACAAATGAGTTGCAGTCAGATTTTGGACACATTTGGACATGTAGGTCACACTTAAAATCTGAATTTCACTCGATAGATGCAAAAAATCAAGAGGCATATGTGCTAAAACAATGCTTAAGTATAACCACTTTTAAAAAATTGTATCTTTTCTGAGCCACTTTTAAAAAAAATGTTTTAAGAGACCATTTTGTCTCTTTTCATGGATGTATGAAGTCTCTTCAAAAAGTGAAAGTGTCCAAAACTTGTCTATATTTTCAACATTTATATTTGAATGTATATTTTGAAACCTAACAACGATCTTCATTTGCATTTTTTTTTCGCTGAAAATATCTGTGTGTCTATATATATATATATACATATACGTGACTTGCACTGCTTTAATGTCTTGATTCCTATCAGTTCATGGATTTCCTTGGAATTGAACCGTTGTAACTTGACTGTTTGGGCTACAAGTATTTGATTACTGTTAGATTAATTTCCGAAATTAAACATCTTTGTAGGAATTATATTTGCCAATGGAGAGAGCTGGAAAGAGATGAGACGGTTTGCTCTCACCAATTTACGAGACTTCGGGATGGGGAAGAGACAAATTGAGGAGAAAATCGTACAGGAAACATGCCATTTACGAGATGAATTTGAGAAGTTTGAAGGTAAAGTAATCAATAATCAATGCTTCTAAAGAGACTTGATGCATGTAAAGCAAGGTTTCAAAAGTCATCAAGAAAATCACTAGTAATACAGAAATATAGCCATGGTCATCAAATGGAGTTGAACACATCTACCTTTTCTTCCATAGGAAAACCTTTTGAAACCACACAGTTGATTAACTACGCTGCCTCAAGTGTCATTTCTGCCATTGTGTATGGCCGTAGATTTGAGTATACAGACCCTCACCTGCGGAGAATGGTGGATCGAGCCAATGAGAGCGTCAGACTGAGTGGAACGGCATCCGTGCAGGTTTACACTTGATTTGAATATAACCTGTGAGAATTAATTAGTTTATAATGGTATACACTATTCAATTACACTCTAAAAAATGCAGGGTTGTTTTAACCCAATTTTTGGTCGAATATGAACAAACCCAGCCATTGGGTTACATTTTTTAAATTAAATTTTGAACCCAATGTTTGAGTCCATATTTGACCCAAAATTGGGTTAAAACAACCCAGCATTTTTTAGAGTGTATGGTAAAATAAACATCTCCTGATTTTGGTTCTCCAGCTCTACAACATGTTCCCTTTCTTGGGTTCATGGATCAAGAATTGGAGACACCTCATGAAAAACCTTGAGCTTGATATCAAAGAGATATCAGAGCTGGTGAGCAGTTTAAGTCAATCGCTGAACCCACAGGACCTCAGAGGCGTTGTCGATTCGTTCCTCATCCGCAAGCAGACCGCAGAAGTAAGATCAATATAGCGCAGCTTAAAATTTGAAAGATCATCATCTTGTTTTTTTTTTGGTTTTTTACTTTTTTAAATCTCTAACGTACCATTTGATCAGGAATCTGGAGAGAAGAACTCACTTTTCCACAAGCAGAACATCATTTACACAATCGGCAACCTGTTCATCGCTGGTACGGACACCACTAGTACAACAGTGCGCTGGAGCTTGCTGCTTATGGCCAAATATCCACATATACAGGGTATGATTGAAATATTGCAATTGGCTGAAATGTTTTCGTAAAACATAATTCTGGGTTTACAATTTAAAATCAGCTCAACAGCATTTGAGGCATTATGTTGATTACCAAGGGAAAACAGTGAGGCACTTACAGTACATACAATGGAGATGAATGAGGCCATTCGATAAATGTTAAAACACTTACTGTTTCAATAATATAACCACAATTAATATGCGAACAAAATCCCCCACTAAAGCAAACATTGATCACCATAATGGTGATTTCAAACCAAACTATTTTCAATACAACATCGACATCTAAACTTCTGTTAATTCTCAATAAGAACTTCTGTAGATATCTGACAGAAATAAAGCAGTCTGGTTAGTAATAAGTGAAGCAGGTAATGCTGTTTGTGGAGTTGTTTAATCCTCCTTTGCTGAGATCTTCAAAGATTTGATGTCTTCTTTTTATCTTCAGTTGATTGCAACTAAGGCCTTGGCTGGAAATTAGTTGTTGTAGTCCGTGTTTCAGTGTGATGTTTAATCCAACCAAAATTGGATGTCTGCCCAACATTGGAGCTTGAGTGAAACAAATGTTCGGTTTAGACCTCGACCCGATTTTCATTCGCAACCAAAATTGGACATCTGACTGACGTTGGAGTCCACATCCAGTGTCCACTGGGAAACTTCTAGCTAAAAAGTTTAGGAGAACGTTAGGAGATGGTGTTATAACAAGGTTATCTAAACATTTTTGTTATCCTACCTTCCAGAAGAATACACAGCAAAATCCACAGTGTTAATTAATGGTCAGGTCAAACACACAACACAACACAAAAAAACCATCAGATCGCCTATTCTATTTGTTCATCTGGCTGTTATAAGTCACATACAGCAGCCGAACAAAACCTAAAGTTTTGATTTAAGGGTCAAGAGCCCAGCTAAAGCAAACATTGATCACCATAATGGTGACTTAAAATTTCGTTTTTCTTCTTCAGAGATTCTGCTTGTGAACATCAGATGTCTTCAATAATGCTCAATTCAATTATTCACTTAATTATCTCATTCAGTGTTCATTTTACACATTTTGCTCAGAGTTTATATAAGGCTATGTTTACACGGAAACGATTCTGAAGACAAAACGAAAAAGTGGCGTTGCATCATCACTTTTTATTCTGCGTTTAGACGAGCGTTTTGTGTGGGAAATCCGCGTGCAAATGGAGACGCAAAAGTCTGTGAAATTCAATGTAGTATGCACTTCAGGCATCCGATAAAATATTTTTACGTTTTCACCCGCGAGCGTTCTCGTGTAATATATTTTAAAATATTTCAAAATTTTGTTAAATATTTTATCGGATGTGCCTTTCGCTTACACGGCGACAGGCTTTTTGAGGCTTAAAAACGCAAAAAAGTGAAACCACCCTCCAGAGTGGAAATCTTAAAAACGCTCCACCGCCGCGTTAACGTGTCAATGGTAAAAACGCAAAAGTCTGCTTGACTGTGAAGTTTGTACGCAGGCGCATGGACTTGGTGGTGTTGTAGTATGCACTCCTAGCCGCCTGAAGTGCATACTACATTGAATTTCACACACTTTTGCGTCACCATTTGCACGCGGATTTCCCACACAAAACGCTCGTCTAAACGCAGAATAAAAAGTGATGATGCAACGCCACTTTTTCGTTTTGTCTTCAGAATCGTTTCCGTGTAAACATAGCCTCAGTGTTAATTTAACACTGGGGGTTTTACTATTCTGGGAACAAATATAAAACTTGACACTGAAAATATTACTGTCTTGTGCTTCGCATTTTTAAACTCGTATTTATTTTTTATTAAAAAAGAAGAGGAGGAAGGAATGATTTTTTTTTTAATGATAATCCACATTATGCCACAAATGTTGAAGACTGAGCTGAACTTGTACTGAACCAGAATATTGCCTACATCAAACAGTCTCAATATATATATTTAAAAAAAATATTATCAGGCATGACGTTTCTGTTTTAACTGGAAAGTGTTTTGCTTGATAAATATACTTTGGACGTTTGCAGATCGCGTTCAAGAGGAGATTGATCAGATGATTGGTGGACGGCAACCGGTTACAGAGGACAGGAAGAACTTACCGTATACAGACGCTGTGATCCATGAAACCCAGAGACTAGCCAACATTGTACCGATGAGTCTCCCTCATATGACCAGCTGTGATGTTCACTTCAATGGATACTTCATCAAGAAGGTCAGCATACTATAAATTAATACAAAATACAGAAAGTAGACTATCTTTTTCGTTTTTGTACTATGCTACTCATGGTAGTACCGTCACATTTCTTGCAGTAATGTACATTGTAAACACCATATCATATCAAAAAATAAAGACGTGATATTTTTCCTTTTGCAGGGCACATGCATATTTCCTCTTCTAACGTCTGTATTGTGGGATGAAGATGAATGGGAAACACCCCACACCTTTAACCCTGAACACTTCCTGGACGAGCGTGGTCGATTTGTCAAGAGAGACGCCTTCCTGCCCTTCTCTGCAGGTACTACTTTCCTTCACGTATAGGGCTTGATTGTCTTCTTTATTCGTGTAATATACTTTTTTAAATGCACTCAAAAAATGATATTTTGACTTTGATATTTTTTTTATGTAAACAGGTTCCACATAACTGGGTTACTTTAATCAAACATAACACGTTCATGTAACTTCAACAATTGAATTAAGTAATTTTAAGCCACCCAATTAAACTCTGAGCTGATTGTTAAAGGGATACTCAACTTTTTTTTAAAAATAGGCTCATTTTACAACTCCCACAGAGTTAAACAGTCCAGTTTTACCGTTTTCGAATCCATTCCACCGATTTTCTGATATTTAGAAGAATATCAGTAACCAATCAGTTTCTGGTCTCATTCACTTCCATAGTAGGAAAAAAAAATACTATGGAAGTCAATGAGACCAGAAACTGCTGGTTACTGATATTCTTCTAAATATCAGAAAATCGGCTGCATACATTCGAAAACGGTAAAACCCAACTGTTTAACTCTGGGGGAGTTGTAAAAAGAGCCAATTTCCAAAAAAAAAGAGGAGTATCCCTTTAAATGAACACTGAAGCAGTGTTAAATTCAGGCTATGTTTACACGGAAACGATACTGAAGAGAAAACGCAAAAGTGGCGTTGTGTCATCACTTTTTATTCTGCATTTAGACGAGCGTTTTGTGTGGGAAATCCGCGTGCAAATGGTGACGCAAAAGTGTGTGATATTCAATGTAGTATGCACTTCAGGCGGCTAGGAGTGCATACTACAACAACACCAAGTCCGAGCACCTGCATACAACCTTCACTGTCAAGCAGACTTTTGCGTTTTTACCGTTCGTACGGGAACGCGGCGGTGGAGCGTTTTTAAGATTTCCGCTCTGGAGGGTGGTTTCACTTTTTTGCGTTTTAAGCCTCAAAAAGCCTGTCGCCGTCTAAACAAAAGGCACATCCGATTAAATATTTTTTACATTTTCACCCGTGAGCGTTCTCGTGTAAACAGGGCCAATGAGATCATAAAGTGAATAATTGAGTGATGATTGACCATTATTGAAGACACCTGATGTTAACAAGCAGAATCACTGAAGGAGAAACCAGAATTTCAGGTCACCATTATGGTGATCAGTATTTGGTTTAGTTGGGCTGTTGACCTTCACATCTTTAACTTCAACCAAATCTCTCTCTCTCAGGCCGCAGGGCTTGTCCTGGAGAGAGTTTGGCCAGGATGGAGCTCTTCCTGTTCTTCACGTCCCTCCTTCAGCATTTCCGCTTTACTCCTCCTCCTGGAGTATCTGAAGATGATCTGGATCTCACACCAGCGGTGGGCTTCACCCTGAACCCAGCCTCACACAAACTGTGCGCAGTGAAACGCTTGTGAAATCTGTTCATTCTGTTAACAGTAAAGTTGATAGTTTTCAATCAGAAACAGCACTTGCATCATACTTGTGTGTTTTCTTTATGTTCAAAAAGCGTTGAACAACCGCCATATGTATACTGAAGAAAATATATGTCCTTATTGTGTGACTTTTAAGTCCTGTCTGCATTAAACAGTGGCTCTACTAGCTTACATAAGAGTTTTTACATGATATTATTTTTCGAGGCTTTTAAAAGAATGAAATTGTCTTTTTTTTTTTAGTCACGGCTCAGCACACACATTAGATTTACGAAGGATAAAAAAAAAAGTTCAAAAATTGTTTACAATAAGATCATAAAGAATTTCATTACACATTCACACACACACACACACACACACACACACACACACTACACAGATAGCAAGCAACCATTTAAACAATGTTAAAGGGTAACTAAACCCTAAAACAACTTTTTTAGTTAATGATCTGTAATACTGGGGCTTTATTAATGCTGTTTGACATTTGGGTTTAAACTTTAAAGCTACACTGTGTACCTCTTGTAGTTTATTCTTCGCTAAAAACACTTAGTTCTTTCAAAAATATATGTGCTCATTATTGTATATTTACTTTGTTCAAGTAATAAAGTATTCTCGTGAGTGTATAATATGTCATTGAAAATACTGACACAGTCTCATCCCAAGAAGTCATATAACTGACGTTTTGGGACGTCTTTTGACCATACGTCAATATCCGCCTTTTTAGGGCCCCCTAAAACGTCGGTAGATGACGATCCCGGGCCGTCATACAACTGACGCTTTACCTTTAACGTCAGTTAGGTGACGGGGTAGGTTTCGGTCTGGGGTGGAGTCATCTACCGACGTTTAAGGGGGCCCTAAAAAGGCTGATATTGACGTATGGTCAAAAGACGTCCCAAAACGTCAGTTATATGACATCTTGGGATGAGACTGCGCTGAAAATACATTCGGGTAAGGGGTTCTAATGTCGGTCGCCATGTTGCCCCTCCATCTTGAAAGTACATTAGCCAAAGAGGGACATACCCGTTAATTTAAGCGTCGCCTTTCGCGTTTACGTTTGAGTTAACACTCATGGACGAGGTCGAACTGGAATCCATGTTAATCTTGGACTACATCGGCCACCGTAGGAGTTAAAACGAAATCGGAATTGAGAGGAACAGAAACTAATATTCACTGGATGGTCATATACCTTTTCACCGCTAGATGGGGGTAAAAATCACACGGTGTAGCTTTAAAGTGTTTTAATTCTACAATATATGGTATAAAAACGTCTGAGTGCTGCCCTCTTCGGGTTAAACTGTGGCTACTGCAGTTGAAATTTCCTATTGGAAGTTGTGGTACTCTGTGATGTCAGAGAGTACCAGCTCACCACGCCCTCAGGTGCACGGCCTTAGTACTGCAACAAGTGTGCAATATCAGAGTTTTTTTTTATTTTTATTTTTTTTAGTTTAATGCAAAACAGGTTCATCTGGAAGGAGGTGTTGTCGGGACAGTTGAAACAAGTTACTTGTCAGGGATTGTTCACAGAAAAAATTATTAGATCAATAGTTCCTGTATAATCTGTTCTGTTTCATCCATTCCACCCATGTTTCAATTGCCCCACCCAGGCGGGACGATTGAAACAAAGCTCAACTACCGTACAAAGTTTTAGTACCGAATAAGAGAACTGATATGTGAGATGTTGATCACAAAAACAAACAAAACAATGTTTATCTGGAATGTGTTTCAGCTCTCCCCTACAAATATAAGTTCCTCCCTCCATCCCACAGACATCGTCCCACATCCTGATGCTATCACTTCCCCAGGTAAATGTCACATCCGCACATGGCCGTCCATGACATGTGCTGTAAAAGGAAACGGGACTCATTGGACCAGGCGACCTTTTCCCACTGCTCCAAGGTCCAGTTCCAACATGCACGTTTCCATCGCAGGCATTTTTGATGGTGGACAAGGGTCATAGGCTCTCTGATTGGTCTGTGGCTACACAGCCCCATACATAGCAGAGTGTGGCACATTCTTCACATAAGCATCATTAACATTTTGTGACTTGTACCACAGTACTTCTTTTGCCTCGGACCAGACTGTATAGCCTACGTTGTCCTTGTGCATCGATGAGTCTCGAGCGCCCAACACCAATCCAACGCTCAAATCTTTATTCCTGCCCATTTCTCCTAAAACACATTGATTGTGAGAACTGATTGTTTGGTTACCAGCTAATCTACCCAGACCTTAATATATGAACTTGTTAAAGGACAACTCCGGCACAAAATGAACCTTTGGTCTAATTACACATTGTTACTGTTATCTGAGATTTGTTTCATGATTGCCGAATGTAAATAGTTTTATCTCTAAAAACAGTTTAGAGTATAACGCTAGAATAACACTACACTGTAAAAAAAATCCTAATTTCAAAGAAAATAACTGTGATTTTTGACGACCATTTTCTTTCATTTAAAATTGTACTCAAAACACTGCAAAAAATTAAAATGCAGCTGATATTTTAGGTATTGTTACATTAAAGAAAAAATTCCAGTCATTCACATTTTTTTTTACAGAAATTGATTGTATTTTTCATACAGTATTTTTCTGTTTTCTTCAATTACATAAACATTTATGTAAATGTACAAATAAAATTAAATTAAATGGATGAATTAAATGGTAACAAAACAGTTAAATGATTACATGACTGTAGCTCAAAAAACTGTAACATTAAAGTAAAACGTCATAAATTAAATAAACTGAAAAACACTGTTATTTACAGGTATGTCCTGCATTATTATGATCAAATACCTTCATTGTAAAAAAAAAATCATACAAAAATGGTCAAATGACTGGCAACATGTACAGTTAGGACAGGTATCGCATGAAACCCCTGTAAACACACACACAGGTATCTGATGCACATGTACAGTTAGGCAGTGGTGGAATGTAACGAAGTACAAATACGTTGTTACTTTACTTAAGTACATTTTTCACGTATCTTTACTTTACTTAAGTAGAATAAATAGCGCATACTTTTTACTTTTACTTTGTTACATTTTGCAGCAATTATTATACTTTCTACTCCACTACATTTCTACAACTTCGGTTACATTTTCATTACATTATCTGATCAGTTTTTCCCCTGCCAAAACGTAATCTGACCGTCCGTCCGTTGCACGTTTGTCTCACCAATGACGTTTGGTCGCCATAGAGCCTCCATTTTTGCACTCAGGACTAAGTCCCATGGCCCTCTATCAGAATCCAGATTTTCAAGAAGATTAGAGAAACTTAATTTTTCGCACAAAAAAAAAAAAAAAACGACAGGAGTAACACTGTCGTTTTTTTTTTTTTTTGGGTCGAAATTTTGAGTTTCTCCAATCTTCTTGAAACTCTGGATTCTGATAGAGGGCCATGGGACTTAGACCTGAGTGCAAAAATGGAGGCTCTAGACCCTTCCAGAGCTGAGATATTGAGATACCACATGGCATTCATGCCATTATAAATATCTCAATATCTCAGCTCTGGAAGGGTCTAGAGCCTCCATTTTTGCACTCAGGTCTAAGTCCCATGTCCCTCTATCAGAATCCAGAGTTTCAAGAAGATTGGAGAAACTTATTTTTTCGCACAAAAAAAAAAAACAACAACAGGGGTAACACTGTTGGTTTTTTTTTGGGGGGGGGGGGGGTCGAAATTTTGAGTGTCTCCAGTCTTCTTGAAACTCTGGATTCTGATAGAGGGCCATGAGACTTAGACCTGAGTGCAAAAATGGAGGCTCTAGACCCTTCCAGAGCTGAGATATTGAGATCCCACGTGGCATATGCCATTATAAATATCTCAATATCTCAGCCCTGGAAGGGTCTAGAGTCTCCATATTTGCACTCAGGTCTAAGTCTCATGGCCCTCTATCAGAATACAGAGTTTCAAGAAGATTGGAGGAACTCAAAATTTCGACACAAAAAAAAAAAACGACAGTGTTACCCCCTTTCGTTTTTTTTTTTTTGTGCGAAAAAATAAGTTTCTCCAATGTTCTTGAAACTCTGGATTCTGATAGAGGGCCATGGGACTTAGACCTGAGTGCAAAAATGGAGGCTCTAAACCCTTCCAGAGCTAAGATATTGAGATCCTACGTAGCATTTATGCCATTATAAATTTCTCAATATCTCAGCTCTGGAAGGGTCTAGAGCCTCCATTTTTGCACTCAGGCTTAAGTCTCATGGCCCTCTATCAGAATTCAGAGTTTTGAGAAGATTGGAGAAACTTAATTTTTCGCCCGAAAAAAAAAAAACCGAAAGGGGTACCACTGTCGTTTTTTTTTTCGGGTCGAATTTTTGAGTTTCGATATCTCAGCTCTGGAAGAGTTTAGAGCCTCCATTTTTGCACTCAGGTTTAAGTCTCATGGCCCTCTATCAGAATCCAGAGTTTTGAGAAGATTGGAGAAACTTAATTTTTCGCCCGAAAAAAAAAAAACGAAAGGGGTACCACTGTCGTTTTTTTTTTTTTCGGGTCGAATTTTTGAGTTTCGATATCTCAGCTCTGGAAGAGTTTAGAGCCTCCATTTTTGCACTCAGGTTTAAGTCTCATGGCCCTCTATCAGAATCCAGAGTTTTGAGAAGGTTGGAGAAATTTAATTTCTCACCCGAAAAAAAAAAACGAAAGGGGTACCACTGTCGTTTTTTTTTTTTCGGGTCGAATTTTTGAGTTTCGATATCTCAGCTCTGGAAGAGTTTAGAGCCTCCATTTTTGCACTCAGGTTTAAGTCTCATGGCCCTCTATCAGAATCCAGAGTTTTGAGAAGATTGAAGAAACTTAATTTTTCGCCCGAAAAAAAAAACGAAAGGGGTACCACTGTCGTTTTTTTTTTTTTTCGGGTCGAATTTTTGAGTTTCGATATCTCAGCTCTGGAAGAGTTTAGAGCCTCAATTTTTGCACTCAGGTTTAAGTCTCATGGCCCTCTATCAGAATCCAGAGTTTTGAGAAGGTTGGAGAAATTTAATTTCTCACCCGAAAAAAACCCCCGAAAGGGGTACCACTGTCGTTTTTTTTTTTCGGGTCGAATTTTTGAGTTTCGATATCTCAGCTCTGGAAGAGTTTAGAGCCTCAATTTTGCACTCAGGTTTAAGTCTCATGGCCCTCTATCAGAATCCAGAGTTTTGAGAAGATTGGAGAAACTTAATTTCTCACCCGAAAAAAAAAACCCGAAAGGGGTACCACTGTCGTTTTTTTTTTTTTCGGGTCGAATTTTTGAGTTTCGATATCTCAGCTCTGGAAGGGTCTAGAGCCTCAATTTTTGCACTCAGGTTTAAGTCTCATGGCCCTCTATCAGAATCCAGAGTTTTGAGAAGATTGGAGAAACTTAATTTTTCGCCCGAAAAAAAAAAAAAAACGAAAGGGGTACCACTGTCGTTTTTTTTTTTTTTTTCGAGTCGAATTTTTGAGTTTCGATATCTCAGCTCTGGAAGGGTCTAGAGCCTCCATTTTTGCACTCAGGCTTAAGTCTCATGGCCCTCTATCAGAATTCAGAGTTTTGAGAAGATTGGAGAAACTTAATTTTTCGCCCCTCCCCCCAAAAAAAACGAAAGGGGTACCACTGTCGTTTTTTTTTTTCCGGTCGAATTTTTGAGTTTCGATATCTCAGCTCTGGAAGGGTCTAGAGCCTCAATTTTTGCACTCAGGCTTAAGTCTCATGGCCCTCTATCAAAATTCAGAGTTTTGAGAAGATTGGAGAAACTTAATTTTTCGCCCGAAAAAAAAAAAAAACGAAAGGGGTACCACTGTCGTTTTTTTTTTTTCGGGTCGAATTTTTGAGTTTCGATATCTCAGCTCTGGAAGGGTCTAGAGCCTCCATTTTTGCACTCAGGCTTAAGTCTCATGGCCCTCTATCAGAATTCAGAGTTTTGAGAAGATTGGAGAAACTTAATTTTTCGCCCGAAAAAAAAAAAACGAAAGGGGTACCACTGTCGTTTTTTTTTGGGGTCAATTTTTGAGTTTCGATATCTCAGCTCTGGAAGGGTCTAGAGCCTCCATTTTTGCACTCAGGTTTAAGTCTCATGGCCCTCTATCAGAATCCAGAGTTTTGAGAAGATTGGAGAAACTTAATTTTTCACCCGAAAAAAAAAAAAACGAAAGGGGTAACACTGTTGTTGTTTTTTTTCGGGTCGAATTTTTGAGTTTCGATATCTCAGCTCTGGAAGGGTCTAGAGCCTCCATTTTTGCACTCAGGTTTAAGTCTCATGGCCCTCTATCAGAATCCAGAGTTTTGAGAAGATTGGAGAAACTTAATTTCTCACCCAAAAAAAAAAAACGAAAGGGGTACCACTGTCGTTTTTTTTTTTCGGGTCGAATTTTTGAGTTTCGATATCTCAGCTCTGGAAGGGTCTAGAGCCTCAATTTTTGCACTCAGGTTTAAGTCTCATTGCCCTCTATCAGAATCCAGAGTTTTGAGAAGATTGGAGAAACTTAATTTTTCGCCCGAAAAAAAAAAACCGAAAGGGTACCACTGTCGTTTTTTTTTTTCGGGTCGAATTTTTGAGTTTCAATATCTCAGCTCTGGAAGGGTCTAGAGCCTCCATTTTTGCACTCAGGTTTAAGTCTCATGGCCCTCTATCAGAATCCAGAGTTTTGAGAAGATTGGAGAAACTTAATTTTTCGTCCAAAAAAAAAAAAAACGAAAGGGGTACCACTGTCGGTTTTTTTTTCGGGTCGAATTTTTGAGTTTCGATATCTCAGCTCTGGAAGGGTCTAGAGCCTCCATTTTTGCACTCAGGTTTAAGTGTCATGGCCCTCTATCAGATTCCAGAGTTTTGAGAAGATTGGAGAGAAACTTAATTTTTCCCCGAAAAAAAAAAACGAAAGGGGTACCACTGTCGTTTTTTTTGGGGGGTCGAATTTTTGAGTTTCAATATCTCAGCTCTGGAAGGGTCTAGAGCCTCCATTTTTGCACTCAGGTTTAAGTCTCATGGCCCCTATCAGATTCCAGAGTTTTGAGAAGATTGGAGAAACTTAATTTCTCACCGAAAAAAAAAAAACACGAAAGGGGTACCACTGTCGTTTTTTTTTTTCGAGTCGAATTTTTGAGTTTCGATATCTCAGCTCTGGAAGGGTCTAGAGCCTCCATTTTTGCACTCAGGCTTAAGTCTCATGGCCCTCTATCAGAATTCAGAGTTTTGAGAAGATTGGAGAAACTTAATTTTTCGCCCGAAAAAAAAACGAAAGGGGTACCACTGTGTTTTTTTTTTTGGGTCGAATTTTTGAGTTTCGATATCTCAGCTCTGGAAGGGTCTAGAGCCTCCATTTTTGCACTCAGGTTAAGTCTCATGGCCCTCTATCAGAATCCAGAGTTTTGAGAAGATTGGAGAAACTTAATTTTTCGCCCGAAAAAAAAAACGAAAGGGTTACCACTGTTTTTTTTTTTTTCGGGTCGAATTTTTGAGTTTCGATATCTCAGCTCTGGAAGGGTCTAGAGCCTCCATTTTTGCACTCAGGTCTAAGTCTCATGGCCCTCTATCAGAATCCAGAGTTTTGAGAAGATTGGAGAAACTTAATTTT